>CAUYUJ010008668.1:854369-1026869 GCA_963575745.1 Prorocentrum cordatum | reverse complement strand
CCTTGCATCCTTATCGCTTGTCCTTATTTCACGGGTTGGCCGTACCAGCATGCCGAGGTTTATTCCGACATCGCCGCGCAGATCATGCAGCGGGCGCGCTTGGAGGCTAGCGATGCCATCGCTGCTGCTGCCAGCAAAGCGGAGCTTGAGCAGCATGTTTGAAAGAGGGCGCCCCGGTTCTGAGGATCTGAAGGCCAGGTAGAGTTACATGTTCGCTACTGGATCGTACCTCCATGGGGGCGGCAGGCTAAATATAAGACAGGAGCGGCCGTGTGCGACCAACGCTTTCTCTAGGCCATCCGTTCGTAGCCATGTTTACTCAGACTGATTCGGCGTCAATTCGGTGGCTGCCCCACCGTTCGCGGCCTTTTGCGGCCCCACCGTTCGCGGCCTTTTGCGGCAATCGGTCCTGTTGTTGACGGGAGCGATGGCAGAGTTCCAGAATCTCATGCCAAGAGCCACGCGCCGATGGCAAGTTCGGCCCCTACCTCTCCGCTGCCGACGTGGAACGCTTCAGGGAGAAGGGTCCCAGGGTTCTTGGCCGCTGGTGAGACGGGATCACTGCACAATGCCCTCATGCTCCTTGAGATCCGCGGTAAGCTGGCAAGCGTTGCCACAGACGGTGACGGCACGACGCAACGGCGACGGCTAGGGCCTTACAGCTATGACCCCTCTCGCCAGAGCTACCGATCGTCCGGTCTCTGCCAGTGATGCCGAAGGCCGCGTCTGCCGTGGCCCAGCTCCTGTGCGACGACCCAGGCCCTGCTAGTACTGTGACGAGGCCATGCTCCAGTATCTCTAGTCGCCTTCGACCCATCAGTATTGAGCGCTCTCAAGACCGAAGAAACAAGAAGGTAATACCAAAGAGCATCTCAAGCATGAGGTTTGTTCAACGATTTTAGCCTTCTGTGGCGGCTCCCAGAGCCTCCAAGAAGGTCCAAGAGGAGCCCAAATGGGCTCCAGAAAGGTCCCCAGGACCATCTTACACCATGTTGCACGCGCTCCATCCCCGCTGCCCTCCCGAGGCCATTGAAAGCAAGCCGCCCTGGAAGCACCCAGAAGCGCTCGGAAATCTATGCCTTGGACCCCTTAAGGGTTTTGACAGTTTCTAGTACGGAGAACTCGAAGATCCTGAGGACGCTTCCTAATTCTAGACGCGGGGGCGCCGGGGTCGCGGGGGCGCCGCGCGGCCGCCGCGCGATGGCGCCGTCGCCGGGGCGATGCCCCGCCATGCAGGCCGACGGGGGCGGAGGCTGCCAGGGGACAGCCGCCGCAACTGGGGGGAGGCCGTGCGCATGGCGGAGGACGACGCGGAGTGCATGCTGGGGCAGGGCCGCCCTGCACTTGTTCGTCTCCCTCGCCGCCCTCGGGCAGGTTTCACCGGTCGCGCAGGAGCGCGCGACTGCCTCTTTCGCACCGCTGCCGCGCTCGCCATCATCTACTTCCAGTCGTGCAGCCGCCGCCCGTGAGCGGGCGCGTGTTCGCCGCTGGTGGGTGGAGCGTGGGCGCATCGAGCCCGTGGAACGAGAGGTGCCCTGGAACCCACTCGCGGGCCTGCATGTGCCCGTTAGGATCCGATGGAGGCGCTGCCGCGTGCTGCTCCGGACGTCGAGTTCTCGTTCGTTGACTTCTGCTGGCCGCTTCGGGGAGCTCAGGCTCAGGGGGGCTGGGCAGGGAGGCTACGCGGGCACGCGAGTTGGCGAAGCCACCCACCCTGGGCCCCTGCAGGCAGCACCGGGCACGCCCCTGGGCGGAGAGAGACCTGCTCGGCGGCAGGACCGCAGTCGGAGCGGGGAGAGAGGGATCTCTTCGCCCCCCTTGGGGCGTGGCGCGCCCACTGAATTGCGCGCTGCGGTCAGGGGGGGTTCAGTCCCACCGCAGCGGCGGCCTCACCAGGGCGACCCAGCGGTCGACGCCTTGCAGCAGAGCGTCCGCAGGCTGGATTTCGACGAGGAGATGGTTCCTGCCGGCGCGACTCCAGCTAGCGTGCCCTCTCGGCCGGGAGCTGTCAGCGCAGACTTCCGCGCATCTGCAGGGGCGCCCCCGCCGCCGCCGCCGCAGCCTGCCGAGGGGTTCCTGGGAAGGTGCAGATCCCGCAGCCGCGCGGACCCACAAGGCACGGATGTGGTGACCGCGGGAATGCGCAGGCTGGATGTTTACGAGGCGATGCCGCAGGTGAGCTCCAGAGTTCACTGCCCCGTCGTCGGCTGCCCGCGACATGACCGCCGCAGCCGCCCGTGGAGCTCGGTGCAGAACATGAGGGCGCACCTCGAAGCACATCGGAATGGCACCTTACAGGGAGCTATCCCGGAAGAGTTTCTTCGGCAGCATCGGCTTGTACCATGCGCGGGGTGTACGCGGCTGGTGGTCGGCCCCGTGGGCTCGATGCACCCTTCTTGTCGGCACCTCGCTAGGTCAGCAGCGGGTCCGCCGGGACAGCCAGCGCCTGATCTCGGCCGCCTCCCTGGCTCGGGTGCCGCGGGCTTGCCGGCCCTTCTCGACATCATGCAGGCCAATGTGCGTACTGTGAAGAGGGTGCCGGGCTCATGCAAACGCTTATGGTCCACAATTCTGACTCGAGCTATGGCCTCGGCAATGTTCCTGAACGTGGCGCCGGGGGTGGATGCTCCCGAAGATGCAATGCAGCGCTCGCGCGATGCTTGGGCCGAGCTTCTGATGCTGCCCAAGTGTGTCCTAGCAGCGGCCACGAGGTCCGGCAAGAAGCACAAACATGTGCAGGATCGCCTCATCAGATCCCGTTTGCAGCAGTGGGCAGATGGTGACCGTTTAGAGTTGTGGCGCGCCCGCACTGAGGCTAAGGCACAGCAGCCTACGACCGCTTCGGAGGAGCAGAGGAGGCGCCGTGCCATCGCCTTGGCCGAGGAAGGCCTCGACGGGCAGGCGTGCAAGGCTTTGCTTTCCAAGGGCATGGCTGACACGAGCCTTAATACGCTGAGGGCTCTGAAGAGGAAGCACCCTGAAGAATCGGAGGCGCGTGATCTCAGACCTCTGCAAGGTGTGAGCGGACCACAGGAGGACTTCTTAGATAAGGAGGTTCTGGCCGCCCTGAGAACCTTCCCGAAGTGCTCAGCCAGTGGGCCTTCTGGATTGAAGGCGCAGCACCTTCTTGATGCCGTGGCAGGCCCGGACCAAGCCTCTTGCCTTGAGGCGTTGACAGATTTGGTTAATCTGCTGGCCCGTGGACAGGCTGCTCAACATCTGTCACAACATGTAGCCGGCGCCTCGCTTACCGCACTGCCCAAGGATGACGGCGACATTCGGCCAATCGCGGTGGGGGAAGTCCTTCGCAGACTTACCAGCAAAGTTCTGTGTGCTGACGTCAAGGATGAAGCGCGCCGTCTGCTCTGGCCTTTGCAAGTTGGCGTGGCAAGCCCACTCGGAACAGAGACAGTCGTGCACACATTTCAACAATATGTAAGTCGTCACAGGAACTCGCCAGACAGAGCGGTCCTCCTCATTGATTTTCGCAATGCGTTCAATAGCGTGCAGCGGTCTGTTTTCTTGGACGAGGTCGGCAGGCACATGCCAGGCTTGGAGGCTTGGGCTCGGTGGTGTTACGGTGGCCCATCGGACCTGCTGTTTGGCAGCCACGTGCTGACGTCCAGCAGGGGAGTCCAGCAGGGCGACGCCCTTGGACCTCTCCTGTTCTCGTTGGCTGTTCATCCTCTCTTGCAGGAGCTGAAGACCGATGCTGGGTTGGACATAGTATGCGGCTGCCTCGACGACTTTTGCGTGGCGGGCGAGTTCGGCGCGACGCTGCGGGCGTTGCGGCTGATTCAGCGGAAAGCAGCAAGCCTGGGCCTTGAGCTGAACTTGGACAAATGCGATGTAATCGCCACGGCTGGGCGCAATACGGAGTGCAACCTGTCCGAGTTCCCCGCAAGTGTCCAGCGGAGAATCGACGGTTGCTTCAAATTGCTCGGCGCCCCTGTCGGTGACCAAGAGCATTGCGCAGAGTACGTGAAGGTGAAGAGAGTGCAGAAGCTGACCGCGATGCTCGACGAGGTGCCATTATTGGAGGACGCCCAGGTCGCCCACAAGTTGCTGTCTCGATGTTTCGGCGTCTCAAGGCTTATGCATAATATGCGGACTACGCGGCCTGACTGGATAACACATGGTCTAGAACAGAGCCAGCGGGCTCTCAGGTCGACATTCCAGACCTGCACAGGCACGGCGCTAAACGAGAGCCAGCGGCAGCAGGCGCCCCTGCCCTTGAGCAAGGGAGGACTGGGATTTCGGTCTGGAAGTTACCACGCTGCCGCGGCTTACCTTTCCTCCCGCACGGCGACGCGACACCTATGCGGTCAGATCGACGCTGCCTTCTCGTGGGGCGGGGCCTGTGATGGCGGCGCCCTGACAGCAGCAGCCGACCTCTATAATGGGGGCGTCCTGCAGGAGCACCGCATCACGAGCGAGCATTTGGCTGCCGAGGACTCCTTCCCCAGCCAGCGGTCTTTGTCAATGCACGTGGACGAAAGACTCCTGGGCCAGCTGATCGCGGCAAGCCCAGACGCGCACAAGGCGAGGCTCCTTGCGACCAGCGCGCCGCACGCGAGCGCATGGCTGCAGGCCCAACCGTGTAGCGCCCTCGGGCAGCGCATGTCCCACTTCGAGTTTGTGGCGGCTTTGCGTTTGCGGCTGGGGTGCCATGCCTCTAGCAGGGACGACTGGTGCCCGAAGTGCGACCAGGTGATGGACGCGCAGGGCCTGCACCCCCTCAGTTGCATGGCGGGTGGTGACGCGGTCAAGGTACACAACGCCTTGCACGATCAGGTCCATTCCTTTGCGCACGCAGCGGGCCTCCGCGCCGAAAAGGAGGAGAGCGGGCTGCTGCCAGACGGCCCCCGCCGGCGGCCCGGGGACATCCATTTCCCGACCTGGCCGCTCGGCCCCTCCCTGGCTCTCGATTTTGCTGTCACGTCGCCTCTCAGACAGTCAGCGGTGCAAGGGGCAGCCGCCAGACAGCTTAGCGCGGCCACGTCATGCGAAGGGGCGAAGCTTGCAGACAGAGATACTGGCGCGCGCTGTGAGCAACTGGGCATTCGCCTCGTCCCCATGGTGGTGGAATCCTTCGGCGGGCGGGGCGAGATGGCGCAAGACGTGTTCCGGACCCTGATTCATGCCCGTGCAGCGCGCAGTGGCGAGACGGTGAGCAATGTCACCACTTCCTTATATTCTGTTTTTTCGCATCACTCTGATGCGTGCGAACGCACGCGCTTTGCTGGCCAGGATCCCTCAGGAAGTCGGCGTCCATGCTGACCACGTCGGCCGCGCGGCGACCTTGCTGCAGGCGGGGCGCCAAGACGAGGCCGATGCCCAGATAGTATGAGGGATTGGTGGCCCCACTCGTTTTTCTGCCGTCTCCTGCTGCCCGTTGTGATTTTCCCCCCACTGCAGGCCTTGACGGTGGCATTCTCCGTTTTTGCTGGCGCCCGGTAGCGCCATTTGGCCCGCTTCCTTTCTTGCCTTGGCCCCGGCCCTCTCTCTCTCTTCGCTTCCCTCTCCTCCTTCCCTCCCCTCTCTCCTCCCCCTCTCCGTGTCCTCCCCCCTTGCCCTTGTGTTTCCTTGCCCTTGTGTCTTGCGTGCTCTCCCTCCGTCTCCTCGCTCGGTTTCTCTCCCTTTCCCCGTCTCCTCGTCTGTCCGTCCGTCGGCCTGGTCTGTCCTGTCCTGTCGTCCTCCCTCGCCCCCTCCCCCTCTCGCTCCTCGGCTCCTCGCTTTCCCGTCGGCCCCGGTTCCTTGCCTTGCCCGCGTTCTCTTCGTCGGCCTGTCCTGTTGTCCGACTTCGAGAGCGTTGTTTTTCCCGCCGGGTGCTGTCGAGCACACTTGGGGTTGGAGGCCTCTCCTGAGGACGCTCCGCTCAGAGCCTACGGTACGGTGGCGGATCTGGCATAAACGTTCTGAATCCGCCGAGGCAAGGTTTGGGCATTGGGTGCCACCAAAACAATGCTGACTTTAAGGTTCCCGAGGCCATTCTGGCACCGGCAAGTAGACGGCTATCCACGACGCCAGTATTGAAAACGGTGGCCTACACGTGGCGAGCGGCTACCACAAGGGGGTGCTGCCCCACAACCGCGATCAGACGAGCGACCATCACATGATGTTCGCCGCCGCGGTCAATTTTGCCAGGGAGGTTCCCGTTGAGGTCAAGGCAGGAGGCGCTGTTCCCTTCAAATACAAAGCCCCTCACAGAACAACCACAAAATTTGACAGAGAAACCCCGTGCGGTAGTTGCCTACTATTCTTTTCATGGCGCTCAATTCCGTGAGCGAGCATTTCCTCTGTCGGGCGATTGTGATTATATTTGTCCGCTTGTGCATGGCAGGAACGCTGCCAACTGCATTGCAGAGAACGACTACCAGCACGGCGTCGCCACTTGGGACTTGGGATAATCCGATAGCCCTTATAACGGCGACGATGGAACACAGTGCCGGGGAACTGCTTTGAACATCACCAGTCGTTCAAAGCAGTGCCCCGGCACTGCTTTGAACGATGCGGAAATGCGATCAGCAGGAGCCTTCGTCTGTTCCTTCTCCTCTTCTCGTCGCTGTATGCTCTTCCTTGTCCTCCCTCCTCCCCCGTTCCCTCTCTAATTAATTACCTCGTTCTCCCAGTCTCACGCGCACTCTTCCTCCCCCCTCTCCTCCTCCTCTTCCTGCTTCTCCTCCTCGTCCTCCTCCTCCTCCGCCTCCTCCCCCTCATTTGTTATATTTCTCCGTCCTTGTCCTCCTGTCCCCGTTCTCCTTCTCCCTCTCCTCCTCCTCCTCCTCCTCGTCGTCGTCGTCCTCCTCCTCTTCCTCCTCCTCCTCCTCCTCCTCCTCCTCTCCTCCTCCTCCTCCTCCTCCTCCTCCTCCTCCTCCCCTTCTTCCTCCTCCTCCTCCTCCCCCTTTTCCTCTCCCTCCTCCTCCTCCTCCTCCTCCTCCCCCTTCCCCCTCTTCCTCCTCTGCTATCACTCCTCCATAATTCCTGTCCGCTCCTCCCCTTCACTGATCTTCCTCTTCGTCATCATCATCCCTTTCGTCGCACGCCTCTTAATCCTCAATCGGTTCCCAATCTTCTCGACTTTCTTGTCATCCGCGTCCTTGGCTGTTGGAGGGGCCTCAGGAATTCTCAGGGCTCTTGTGTTGCACGCGAAGGCACACCTCCCAGGAACGCATCATCCTCCTCACATTCACCCTCCTCCTCCTCATCCTCCTCCTCCATGCACGTTCGGCTCAAGCCCGCGCCGACGGTAGGTTTCACGGCGGTTGGGCGGGCTCGCGCCCGCCTCCGCGGCCTGCAGTCGGGGCAGAGATGCGTGCAGGGTGGGATGACAAAGCGGAAGAGGAAACACGGGCCGCAGTTGCGGATTCTTCAAAGAGCAGCGGCGGCGGTTGGGGAACAAGTGGGGGTTGGGGCGGCCGCAGTGGCGGATACGGCGGCGGAGGTGACCGCAGTGGCGGCTGGGGCGGCGGAGATTCTCTTGGCGGATGGAGAGGAAAAGCGCAGGATGGCGGCGACGGAAGTGACCGCAGTCGCGGATGGGAGGGCGGCGGATGGGGCGGCAACGGATGCGAGGGTTGGGGAATGGAGGGCGCCCGCTGGTGGGACGACGAGGGTGGCTGGTGGAATGCATGGGAAGGTGGCCGCTCGAGTGCCTCGGCAGGTTCTCCTGCCGCGGAGCCCGCGGCCGCAACAGCGGCGGGCAAAGGAGGCGGTCCCCTGCTTCCCCCAGGGCGCGAAGAACAAGGCGCAGTTGCGCTGTTTCAAATTGTGCGCAATGAGCCGCTGCCAATTTTCAAGTTGGAATTCTTCGAGAACTTCAGGGCGAACTGGAACGGCAATTATAAGCAGCACAACGCGGCCTTGAAGTGGTTCCGAGACGAGTACGAAGACCGAGAAAACCCTTTCGGCAGCCGCACGCCCGTCTTCGGAGGTACCGCAGTTGCGGAGGAAATTTCGAAGATCCTTAAGTACCGCGCAAAGGGGAAGGCGCAGGACAACAGGGATTGGGACTGGGACCACACTGTCAAAGTGCCGTGGTCTTGGCTGGAGATGGTCGCGCAGATGGATGGACCTACAATGCTGCGCGTCGTGTGCGGCCCTGACAATGACCGCAGTCGCGGGTTGGTCCGCTGCGAGTGCCGCCCGTGCCCTAGCAGTCTCGACAACATGAGGCACACGAAAGGGGTGGACAGAGGACAGGCGCAAAGAATCCCTCTGCCCCAGTGGGATTTCGTCCTCATCCGCGACGACGGCTCGGGCATTCGCGTCCACCCATCCTGGTCTAGCCCGAAGTTCAACACGTATGAGGTGGAGCCGCACTCGCATCCCGTGCGGGGCCCGAGGGCAGGTCTCGGCAAGAGCGATGGCCACGGAACGTTCACGTTCTGGAAGATGCTGCACGCCCATCCGAATCCTGGGCGGTTCGACGCGAGCAAGGGGGCGCAGCTGCAACCGCGGTGGTCCGCGCAGCCTTGACACCGCAGTTGCGGGATTGCGCAGCCATGGAACCGCAGTTGCGGGGACCGATCGCGTGACGCCGCGCTCGTTTGACTCACTATGCGCGCTTTCGGCCGCAGTTGCGGCGCTGCCTTCTAGCGACTTCATACAGCTTGGCCGCAGTTGCGGCGCTCCCACGACTGACCGCTGTAATTAGGTGCTTCGGGCGCGCATCACCTCCGTTGAAGCACTCGTGACGTTAATTAGCGCGGCCGCAGTTGCGGAGACAGGTACTTAAACAGATGGATCCGCAGTTGTTCGTCGTCCTCGTCGCCCCTTCCCCGTCGTCCTCGTCGCAGTCTCCTCCCTCCGCCTTTCCTCCTCGTCGCAGTTCCTTCCGTTGGCCGTAGCCCGCCTCCGTTGGCCGAGTCATTTCCCGTCGTCCTCGTCGCAGTCCCCCCCGAGGGCCGCAGTTGCGGACTTTGTTGATTCCTCCTCCTCCGTTTCTGCCCCGTCATCCTCGTCGCAGTCCCCTTGCTCCTTTCACCCTCGTCTGAGCTCTTCGCGCCATCCTCTTCCGTCGCGTCCTCTCCATCCTCCTCTTCGCCTTCCTCGTCCTCATCCCCGCCGTCTCCCTCGTTGTCCTTCCTCTCCCAAGCCGGCCGCAGTTCCCCCGTCGGACGGGGGCCGCGCGCGGCCACGCCATGGACCCAGGTCGCAAAGCCGAGGTCGACAAGCGGTTCGCCGAGCTGAAGCAGCAACTGCGGGAAAGGTTCGGCCTGCAAGGGGCTGCCGCGGATGCCGCAGTCGCGGAGCCGACGGAGGACCGCAGTTGCGGAAGCCCCGAGCGACCGCCGCGCGAGGCCTCCCCGCAGTCGTCTAGCTCCTCGCGGGAATATCGGCCGCCGCCGCCGATAAGCGCTGCGAGTGGGAGCTCTGCTGGTGGGAGGCGCGAAGAGGCGCAGTTGCGCAGGGCGCACTTGACCCCCAAGGCAAAATGGGGGCCTCGGGCGCAGACGCCGACGAAGCAGCAGGACCAACCAGCAGTGACGGGAGCCGCCACCGAGACCGCAGTTGCGGGGGTGGCCGGCGAGCCAGGTGCCGCGCGCGGCTCATCTGGGAGCAGCGCGCCCTCGGCCGTGCTGCTCGCAGCCGAGTCCAAACGAGGCGCCCAACCCGAAGACGAGGCCGCCTCCCAGGAGAAAGCCGCCGAGACAATCGCCTCGGCCGATTCGCGGCCGAGGAAAAGGCCGCCTCCCACGGAAGGCTCGCCGCTGTCAGAACCGCAGTCGCGGGGTCGCGCGGGGCCTCCGTCGGAACCGCAGTTGCGGGAAGATGCGGGAGCACCGCGGAAGAAGCAGCGGACCAGGTCCCCTCCAGGGATAAACTACGTTGGGGAACGCCCCAAGTGGAACGAAGGATTCCTTCGTACAGCAGACGGCAATCGGGTTCCGTCCACCATCGCTTTGGTGTTCAACGTGGTGGTCATCACGAAGGTGGCAACAAAGGAAGATGTCTTCAGGTGCATCTTGCACCAAACTGCGGCGGTCGTCTTCGTCGTATGGGACCCCGAGCTGTTCCGCACGGGGAACGTCGAAGGCGCTTGCAGCTACGACGTTCCCGTTGGACTCAGGACTGCCGTCGAAGACGCTGTCACTTTGAAAAACAACACCGCGGAGCCTTACTGGACGACGGTTGGCCTGTTCAGAGACACGGGCGTGGTGCTCGTGCGCCCGCACATCATCGCAGAGACCGCAGTTGCGGGTCATGTTGTTGGGGCCACCCACGCCGTCACGATCCTGCGCTTTCGCCTGAAGGGCTCCGACATGAATCCTGCCGCGGTGATCCGTTTTGCCGTCGTGTCCAGACACGCAGTCACCGAACGTCTCCAACAGAAGATCACGCAATCAGAACAAACAGCGTGGCATCCAAGTTTCTTCAAGGACGCGGTTGCTTCCATCCATAAAAATGATGTGCGGTTCTTGTGCGGCCTGTTTGACATCCCGCCTGAGCAGCTCCAAGCATTTGGCCGCAGTTGCGGAGCCAGCTACACCTGCCCGATGGGGGTGGTGCTCAGGGCTGGACCCGCCCTGTTCGGAGGCCTTGTGGAGGGCACACGCGTCATGCATCCGAATTACGTCCTCCCCATTGGCCCGTGCGACGTGCGCATTGCGGACTACAACACGGATTCTGCAGGGAGGCCGTCGAAGAACGATCCCCAGTGGCTCCCTGATTGGATGCATCGAACAAGCGACTCCATCATCTCTCGGCGCTGGGTCCCAGCGAAGTACATGCCCAAGTGGGAGGATGACCCTGACCGCAGTAGCGGAGTCAGAAGAAAGCTCGGCTTGGCAGCGCTGCCCCCAATCGGCAAGGTCATTCAGAAGGAGCTCAACGAGAAGACCTTCAGCACGCACTGGTGCGAGGGCATCCACCAAAACGTCGTCTTCGTCGGCCACGGACGCCAGAGTCGGGCGAGCAAGCGGAAGCACGAAGAGGCGCGATCTGCCGCAGTTGCGGACGAGCGGTGAGTGCGGCAAGACCGAGGAGCCGCAGTTGCGGAACAGAGCTCGGTACTACTGGGCGCCTGCTGCCTGCGTAGTGCATCCCATTAGCGATGGAGTGCATGTTGCGGTGTAGGATAGCCCGCAGTTGCGGGGTTGCGGTTGCGAAGCCGCAGTTGCGGTTGCGTATAATAGGAGAGCACGCGGTTGCGAAGCCGCAGTTTGCAAT
Organism: Prorocentrum cordatum; assembly: GCA_963575745.1. Classification (NCBI taxonomy): domain Eukaryota; class Dinophyceae; order Prorocentrales; family Prorocentraceae; genus Prorocentrum; species Prorocentrum cordatum. The sequence goes on along the minus strand of CAUYUJ010008668.1, from coordinate 1,015,697 downwards.
AAGTGTGCGCGCGCTGGGTCATCATCATCGTCGTCGTCCGTCCTCGTCGTCGTCGCTGCCGTCGTCGTCGTCGCGTCTGTCGTCTGTCGTCAGCAGTCGTCGTCGGTCGTCGTCGTCGTCAAGTCTGTCGTCTGTCGTCAGCAGTCGTCGTCGTCGTCGTCCCTCCTCCCTCCTCCCTCCTCCCTCCTCCCTCCTCCCTCCTCCCTCCTCCCTCCTCGTCCTCCTCCAGGCCGCATCCCCCCGCCACCTCCGTCCTAGCTCTCCTTCCCCTTCCCCTCCTCGTCCTCCTCCAGCTTGCACCCCCCTCCCTCCTCCAGCCTGCGCCCCCCCCAAGCTCTCGCCCGATATTTTGGATTAAAACTGAGCCTTCAGTCGTCCGCAGGCATTCGGCTCAGCAGGTCGTTGGGCTCCTGGCACACACGCCTCCACCCTGAGCGACGGACGTCGTGCCATAGTCCGCCATATCGGAGCTCCGGGCCGCAGTGGCGGACAGCGTCGGCACAGATATGAACGACAGCGTCGGCACAGATAATGCCGCAGTGGCGGACAAGAAAGCCGCAGTGGCGGACGAGACAGCCGCAGTTCCAGGCGGAACGCAAGGGATCTTTCAGAGGGCCAACGCCTTGAGGTCTAGATTCAGGACAGGGGACAAGGTGCGCCTCCCTGTGCTCATGCTCGCCCCGCACACGGGCAACCGAGGCGGGCACTACCCTCAGCAGGAAAGGGTTCGGGAACTCGCTGTGAAAATCTTCCTGGCTGGATTCACGCAAGCCGAAGCTGACCACGAAGGTGTCTGCGTTCAGATGTACCCAGCACAAGAGCTGGTGCTGAGAAAAAAGGAGGACCCGAAGTTCCAGACGTACACAGAGTACAATCTGGAAAAAGCGACCGGCCACCTCGCTGCGTGCTTCGACCGCAGTTGCGGAACAGACGTTGCGTATGGGACGTGTTCGCACTCCCACTTGTGCCTCGTGTTGCGGGCGTGCGCCCTGGGAGCCAAGTGGCCCATCCCCCAAGGCATGGAGTTCACGGAGGACGAGAGCGCGAGGCTGAAGCGCGTGCTCGATAAGGACGGCAATCTCGACATGGCCGCAGTGGCGGAACATGACCCTGTCGCTAAGAAACTCGTGCAGGGGGGTATGCTCATGGAAGTGCTTAGCTGGAAAATCATGGACGAGGAACCCACTGGTGCTTCGCTCATCAGCCAGTCCCTCAATAAAGGAGCCGATTTTGCGTTGCGAACGACTGAACTCACCGCGCTCCGTGTTCTGTGCAAGGCTGTTGACGCGGAGCTGCACGCCGCAGTTGCGGATCAGGTTGCCTTTGACAAGGTCAAGCTCTCCGTCATGCACGAACTCGATCGAGTCGTTCAGGACCCAGACTTCATTGAGCTGTTCTCGTTCGTTGTTGGGCTCGGGAGCACGAAAGCGCAGTTCATCCCCTTGCTGCTCCAGTTCTGCGAGGTCTACGTGAACTCCAGGAGAAGGGCCCTTCGGCTCGGTGCCTTCGGGGCAGCCAGCGAGCTTCCCGACGAAGTGCCGTGGGTCAAGGTTGCCGTGGTGATGCGATGCTACAGGAACGCGCCTGCGAGGAAGAGGGGCGTTGACACTCCTGTGTGGTGCCCTGACCCAGAACAATCGTGGAAGAAGAAGGAGTTCCGAGACTTCCTCATCGACATGAACTCGGCTCTCCGTTTGTACTTGTTCACGCTGAGCAAGGCCATCGACGGCATGGGCCCTGAGAAGGCGATCGAGTTCAAGGCGAACCTGTGCATACTGACCGCAGACGGCTTCATGCAGTACCTGAAGGACACCCACGTCAAGGAACGAAGTATCCCAGGACATCGTCAGGCGCTCCTCCGCGCTTGCGCGGAGGCCACGGGGAAGGTGGAGCCGAAGTCCAATCGGGACGCCCTTGAGAAGGCCCTCGGCGAAGTGGGAGTCGGAGGCGGGAAGCCCGATTGGTTCGATTTCAACGCGTTGCCGCGCCCAGAACCGAATGAGCCCGCAGTGGCGGGGAAGACAAAGGCTTCCGCAGAGGGGCACGAGTTGATGCCGACGGTCATTTCCTTTGACCCCACGACGCAATTACCAACGAACCACCAGCGCAGCAGGGACACGACGGCCATTCCACGCGGATCCTTCCCTTTGCCAATCGCCGAATGGAGGCGTTCAGCGGCAGCGAAGGAGCTGGGGCGGGAGCCTGCTTTGGTCAGCGCAGTGTTGCTGTGCCTTTGGGCGCGCCACATGTCCGCAGTTGCGGAAGCGCAAGTAGAGGTGTTGCAAGACGCTGACACAGAGAAACGCACCGTCAAGGCAACCGCTGCAAACGACGAAAAATGCATCGAGTTGTGGCCGTGCGTCCCAAAGGCATCCAAGGTGCACGCCGCAAGCACGCACCCCGAGAGGGTGGCCGTGCAAGTCTGGGTGAAAGGAGATCCAAATGGGGCCACGCCCACGACCTTCTACTTGCACCCCGAGTTCAAGCCGCCTGCGGACAAGACGCCCGCCGACGTGGCTGACCACGATGTGCGGTTGAGAGCATGGAAGTGGGATGCGCAAGAGACAATGCACGTCTTCTGGGCAGTCAACAGAGTCACGGAACAGGAGATCCAGCAGAGAAACAGCCGTAATGAAAGCGCAGTTGCGCGCATCAACATGGAGCTGGAGACGAAAGAATTGGCGGTGTGCGTGCCTGGGACAGGCGGGGTCGTGCTCGCCGTGAATGTCCCTGTGCTGGTGAATACCACGGCCGTGAAGAAAGGAGAAGAGCTCCTGTGGGAGGCGAGACCCAAAACCGCACCGAAGAAGAAGGCGGCCGAGGAGACGTGGAAGACGGACGCGGCCAAGAGGGCCAAAGGGAAGCCTTCGGGCCAGCCCGCGCCGAAGAAATCGAAGAAAGGGTTCGACGAAAGCGGGAAGATGTCGCTCTAATTAAGAAGCCGCAGTGGCGGCAGTCAGGGCGGCTTGCTCGCGTGACCGCAGTTGCGGGCAACAGGCCGAAGGGGGGGGCGCACGCGTGACCGCTGTTGCGGAGCGCTCGTGTAGTTTGCAGTGTCACTGCTTCTGTTAGCTGATGCCGCAGTAGCGGACCGCTGACGATCGAGCACGGAGGTTCGAAACGGACCTCCTCCCTCCCTTCTCCCTCTCCTCCCTCGCCCTTCCTCCACTTCCTCCCTCTCTCCTCCTCCTTTCTCCCCTTCCTCCCAAGTTGGAAGCCGAAACTACTCATTTCCTCACTCCCTCCCTCCCTCCCTGGAGGCCCTGGAGGGCCTCCGCCCTGGAGGGCCTGGAGGGCCCTGGAGGCCCTGGAGGGCCTCCCTGGAGGCCCTGGAGGCCCTGGAGGGCCTCCCTGGAGGCCCTGGAGGGCCTGGAGGGCCCTGGGCTGAGGGCGGAGGCCCTGGAGGGCCTCCGCCCTCAGAATGCTTCAAAGCAGTGCCGCGGCACTGCTTTGAAGCACCCAGGTGCTTCAAAGCAGTGCCCCGGCACTGCTTTGAAGCATTCTGAGGGCGGAGGCCCTCCAGGGAGGCGCGAGGATCGCAGGGACCGAGGGAGGCCCTCCAGGGAGGCGTTCGTCTCGCCATCTGGCTCAACCGCGCGCGGCCCCACTGCCCGCACCTCCGCCTTGCCCGCAGTTGCGGCTGTGTCCAGCGCAGTGGCACACATGCCGAGTTCGAGCGAATGGAGCCCTGTGTGCGTTGAGAAGGTCTTGTGCATCCGTGGAGGTTGGCTTGCGCAGACCGCCCCCATCCCCGAAAAGGATGTCAAGGTGCTCCACGCAGGGCCCCTCGGAGAGATAAGCTTCGTGCACGTGAACATGCAAAAGGCTTGGCTGCTCAAGGTGTGCGCCAAAGGTAAACCGACCGCAGGGGCCTTGAAGGCCTCCAAGGCCTGGGACGCGCTGAAGAAAGAACTCGCGAAGCAGGGCGGCGCCGCAGTTGCGGACGAGGAGAGCGACGGCGACGCGGGGGACGAAGCAGATGACCCCATGTCGGCCCTGGTCAGCTCCACGGACGCCACGAAGAAGCAGGCAGCGACCCCGACCAGCGCCAAGAAGCAGAAGACTGGAACGCGTGCGGCGACTACTGGCCTGCCCAGGGGCGAGGCCGTGGAGTCGGCCATAGCCACTGTGCACTCCGTACAGATGCCCGCAAAGAGCCCCATGAAGTTTCCGCACGACACGGCCGTTCGAAACGTGCGGGTGGCCAGCTTCAAGCGGAGGACGTTGTGGCTGGACGCTGCAGACCTTGGGTGGCTGATCGACATGATCGTGGACGACGTGAGCCTCGGCGGTGTCCCCGACATCGACGACGGCGACAAGGGCGAGGCCGCAGTGGCGGACAGGGACTGGGCAACGGCGGTTGACCCTGCCACCCCGCTGGCGAAGCAAAAGGAGGTCGACTCCCCCGTGGCGCAGGGGAGCGGCTCTGGCTTCACCGTCGTTTGGGACTTCAAGGGCGCTTGGGTCGCGACCATCACGCGAGAGTGTGCCAACAAGGGCAAAAGGATCGAGATGGATGTGAAGAAACTTACAAAGAAGAAGTGGCAGTCGGCGCAGTCGGTGAAGGGCTACGACTACGAGTGGGAGGGCATGACGCAGCACCAGCGCAAGCAAGCGGCTCTGGATTACCTCGAGCTCCAAATCCCCAGTCTGTTCGACTGAGGCCCGAAGCCGTATGGGCCGCAGTTGCGGTGGGGCTACTGAGTGCCCGCAGTTGCGGGGTGGCTGGGTGCGCGTGAACACGCGGAGGGCGAGGCGGTGTGAGGAGGCAGGCGGAAGGTTTAGGGTGTTCCACGGGTGCACGCCTTAGTGCGCCAACTTGTGTGGGCGAGCGTTTTTCTTAGAGAAGCATGGAGTGAAGCATCGAAACCCTGTGCGCGCGATGATTGGGGCTTCCGCGCGGGCGTTGTTGAAATGTACCTCCTTCTTCGCCCCTCCGCATCGTCTTCAGTTGCTCCTCCCTCCTCCCCTCCCTCTTCCTAGTTCTGTAGCCCGCAGCCGAGTGCCCGGCCCGAGTCGTTCGCCACGCGACCGCTCATGGATGTTCCCGTGGGGCGGACATGGTATGGCGAGGAGGACGGAACGCATTTCGAGGTGGAGTGGCTCCATTACGACAGCGGCTGCGCACCGAGGAAAACGAAGTATGGCACCACTGGGCTCGCCAACATCTTGAGCCGCAGTAGCGGCGTTCCGTGCCCCAAGAAGATAAAGGTGCACGCATGTGCGGATTTTCCGTGCCTAGCGAAGTGGCCCGCGTCGCAGTACGGCCTTGCTGAGCCGCCTCACTTTCATTTGCGGCCGTCTGCTTGGCGACCGGGCGCGACGCCACCGCCCGCAGTTGCGGCTCCAGGCGGCGCCGCAGTTGCGGCTCCCTCGGCCCCTGCGCACATAGCACCAGCAGCACCAGCAGAACTCGCAGCTCCTGCGCAAGAAGGACACGCAGCTCCAGCACCACAAGCACCCGCAGAACCCAAACCTCCAGCAGCCCCTGTGCCCGAAGCACCCGCAGCAGCAGTCCCTCCAGCTCCTCCAGCTCAAGTGCACGCAACACCAGACCCGCCTGCTGCGCAGGAGACCGCAATTGCGGTTGAAGCTCCTGAGGGAGTGGAAGCGGACAAAGACACACCACTTCCAGCACGCTTGCCACCAGCGCGGCCGCTGCCAGAGAACTGGTCGAAGACGCAGGTCGCATTCTTCCCGTGCCCAGACCCAAAGGCTGCAGCACGAGTTGCGGCGCCTGTTGGCGACGCCTTGCGGCCACGAGTCGCGGCGCCACCCCTGGCGCCAGAGAAAGGTGTACCTGTGGAAGACGCGCCAAAGATCCAGGCCGCAGTGGCGGCGACGGTGCCTGACCGCGTGATGGCTCTCCTGAGGCAGATTCTGTCCGAGAATTCCTACATAGGGTATTCAGCTTTCATGCTGTTTGCCTTGCGGTTCGGGCGTCAACCTTACGTGTGGGAAGGCGAGAACCGCAAGGACCTCCTTGACTTCTACATGCCTTGGGCAAAGGAGAAGTGCACTGAGCCATGCGCCGTCGACGGCGTGGCGTGCGTACTCGCCGCTGCTGAGGATCTGTTCGGGGAATGGACAACGGTGGAACTCAGGCCCGTGACTCCCGAGAACCCTCTCCATGAGGTGCGCCACTGGGTGGCCGCAGTTGCGGTGGGTGGCGTGTGCTCTGAGGGGGCGGACGCGTTGAACAGGTTCTACGGTCCTCTGGGACAATGGGTCCTAGGGACTGTTTGCGATGGAAACTGCGGCATTGACCTTATGGCGATGATGTTGCAGAAACCGCAAAATGCCGAGACGCGCAAATGGCTTCGGGAGGAACTGTACGATTTCGGGGTGCGCCGCTGGGACGAACCGTGGTTGCACGACATGCTCGTTGTCACGCAGGAACTAACCTTGGAGGAGGTGCGGGCGTACCGCAGTTGCGGGGCCAGCGGCCCTGCTGGACCCATGGTCCTGCACGACTCCGAGGGCGAGGGCGAACCAGCAGAGGCGCCGAGAGAGGCGAGCGCGCCACGCCCCGCTCTCATGGCGGCGTTAGAGTGGCAGACGGGCGTGCAGGACATGGGTATATTGCTTGCCATGGCTGAGGCTATGCCCGAGGCGTTGCAGGAGGAGCAGATCAGGGCGCACGCACTGGCCAGCGCACGCCCAAAACCCGAAGTTGCGGAACAGAAGCGGCGCGTGTGCCCGCACATGCTCAGAGACCGCGAACTGGTTTGCAAAGACCTGGAGGCGCACGCACGCAGTTGTGGTTGGATGGGCGAGGGCGTTCTGCCACGGAATTCAATCGCGTCTTTTTGCGAGCGGTTCACGTGGCCGAAGGGCATGGGGGTCGTCCAGCAGCGCCAGGCCGTCTCCAAGTGGTTTCAAAACTGGCGCACACAAGGTGGACATGGCACGGCGGGCGTGCATGGCCGACGCCGCGCGCGGGGCAACCAAGGGCGCCCGAACAAGGCTCCATGGCTGGAAGCCGCTCTGTACGAGTGGTGGTCCCACATGAGGTACTCCGTGGACTGGAAGGCGGTGGCCAAGCGAACCGCAGTTGCGGAGGAGAGGCCCAAGATGTTGGCCAGGTTCTCCCAATCCCTGCTGGTTACGAAGGCGAAGCAACTCGTCGCGGACTACTGCGTGGAGACAATGAAGCGGGGAGGCAAACCGATGGTGCCGCAGTTGCGGCCTCGGTGGTGGGTGAAGTGGCGGCGCTCCTACGGCCTGAGCATGAAGAAGCCGAACCGCAAGTACAAGGTGCCAAAATGGTTGCTCCAATCTCGTTTTGAGACTATGATCTTGAACGTGGCCAGGGTCCGCGCAGCTGCAGAGGAGCTTCTGGGGTACGACCCGCACATCCTGAACTGGGACCAGTCGCCCTTTCACCACAACGAGTCGTCGTCGGCCTCGAAGCCGACCTTGGCTGTGAAGGGTGGCATTGTCCCGCTTGTCGAGGCGCATGACGACAGCAGGGCTCGGTGGACAGCGAACCTGACGGTGTCGAGCGACGCGGAGGACATCCGCAGTTGCGGACCACCGCCGGCGGAGCTAATGTTCAAGGGGGGATCTGTCATCGCTGAGGGCTTGGCCGCACATGCCCGCAGTCGCGGCTATCCGTCTTGGGTGAGCACGGCGACGTCCGAGAAGGGGTCCTACCGCGCAGACGACGTTGTATCATTCTTGCAGCGGCACTTGCGGGCCTGGCCCGACGACCCGCAGTTGCGGGGAAAGTGGCGCATCCTCATGGCCGACGACCATTCCCCGCACAAAGCAGACGCTGTGCGGAGACTCGCCTGGCAGCGCGGCTACGTGCTGATCATTCACGGCGGGGGGCGACCGCAGTTGCGCAGCCCGTGGACACGGACTTGAACCAGCACGTGAAGCGCCGGTACATTGCCCTCGAGACCAAAGCGCTGGTGCAGCAAATGGCGTTGGGGAAGCACGTGCCGCAGTTGCGGCGTTCCGATTGCGCCGACTTGATGCTGTCAGTGTTGGAGAATGTGCAGTTGCACTTGGACGCCGCGAAAGGTTTCCTGAAAGTGGGAATTCGAGCGCCCTTCGACAAGTCAGGAGATCTCGAGATTTGCCGAGAGGCGGCGGAACTCTGGGAAGCAGGGGGGCTGCGAGCAAAAGTGGACACCGCAGTCGCGGAGGTGAGGGAAGAATGCGAGCAGAAACGTTTGAAATGGTCCTACAATGACGTGCTGCGTCTCATACACGAATACGAGAAACACGACGCCACAGATTCCGTGTTGGAGAAGCTCGGCGACGAAGCGCTAGGCCAGGAGCCAGGCCACGAGGAGGGCGATGAGGAGGGCGGGGAGGAGGAGGAGGAGGAGGTGCACGAGGAGCACGAGGAGGACGAAGAGCAAGAGGAGGCCTCGTGGGCCGAGGCTCTTGCGGAACAGTGCGATGCCGCAGTTGCGGCACCTGGGCCTCAAGGATCCTCGGTATCCATGGACTGCGTGGTCGACGCAGAGGCGGCCGAGCAGGTGGCAGTGGCGACGTCCTTGGCAGAAACGCTCCGCGAGGCGGAAGATATGCTGCGCCAAGTGGGCATGGAGAAACTAGCGCAGGATTGCCGACAGCAACAACACAAACAAAAGAAGCGGTTGAGAGAGCTGGCGCGGGAGGACAACGAGGTCCTACGAGCGTTGACTGCCCAGCGAGACCACGAAGCCGCAGTGGTGGCGAAAAAGCGGCGCCTGGCTCTGGAAGCGAACGACAGGACGAAGGCGTTGCACGATCTCAAGAAGCAGATTCGAGAGGCCGAGGCCGCCTTGAGGGCAAAGAAGGAGGCCGCAGTTGCGGTGGAAACGGCTTTGGCTAACAAACACGCCCTAGCGCAGTGGAATCCCGAGGAGTTCAAGATCAAGAAAAACAGGATGGCAGCTCTGGATCGCCTGGCTCGCGGAAAAGGCGTCCTCTCAGACGAGCAGAGGGGGGAGTGGGCATGGTTCAAGACGCATTGGGACGAGGAGATGTGCAAGCAGCACAAGGAGCAATGGCCGCTCACGTTTGCTGGGTGGCTGCAAAAAGTCGCGAACGACGCGGCGTCTGGGAACCGTTCGGCGCTGTCGCAGTTCGTGCATTCGGAAACAGTGAGAACCCTGGGAGGGCAAATGGCGCTGGTAATCCCAGCCCTAGCGTGATGCAGGCCGCAGTTGCGGACCCACAGGAAGTCCAGAGGGAAGTTGTTTTTCCAAGCGGCTCCCGCGCGGGCAGGAGATGAGGCAAAACCGCAGTTGCGGTCTTCCTGCTGCTGTGAAAATAATCCTTTCACAGTCCCTTGCAATCGTCGCCCTCCTTCTGCTTCTCCGCCAGTCCATTTGTTGTTCTTTCGGTTCCTTTGAGTCCTCGCCCTCCTTCTGCCACTCCTCGAATCCTCTTTGTCTCCTCCCTCCATCCGACCCCATGCCCATTCACGATCCATTTCCGTAGCCACCGTGGCTCGAGGTGGCGCACGCGAAGACGCAAGCATGTGGCCGCCCGCGCGCCCGAGCGCATCCTCAGGGAGTATGGACCGTGGACCTCGATTCGCCAGAACGGTGTTCATCCACAACGCTGAGGAGGAGGAGGGAGGCAAAGACGAGGAAGCCGCAGTTGCGGATGATGACGACGACCAGCGGACGCAAGATGGCGACAGCACCGTCGCGTCCTCGGCTGCCTCCGCTGACGAGGCTGAGTCCCGGGGAGGTGCGGGAGCCGCAGTTGCGGCAGCACATGACTCCTACATGCCGAGAGTGTTGTCGTCGCGGAGAACCTGGAAACGGGTGCCCATCATCGAGACAAGCAATCTGTCGGAAAAACAAAGAGCTCTTGTCGACGCATGGGAGGAGAAAACGGAGTTCGAAGCGGGACGGGTCGGCTTCTACGTGGCCAACTTCGGAGGGACTGCAGCTAGACCCACGCAACGCGCGGACGAGTGGGCGCAGCTCCGCGCGAACCCTGCCCAGATCATCGCCCTCTGCGAGTGCGACGACGAGACCTGCGCGGTACTCAGTGGGGAGCACGACGCGAGGGACAGTGCAGCCGCAGTTGCGGACGATAGGTTTCGGAGTCGGACTCAATACAACTACCTGTGCGTTAAGGGCGGCGAGCCATCAGGGACCCTCCTTGTTGGCATGAGGGACCGCAGTGGCGGCCACATTGAACACGTAGACTTTGCGAGACTCTTCCACAAGCAGGAGAAGTCCAAAACGAAGAAGAAGAAGAAACAGTCCGCAGTTGCGGAGGCTCCTGCGCCAAAGCTGCACAACAAGTACTCCAGGGCGATGGTGGTGCGCGTCCACCTGGACCAGGCCGTGCCCCATTTGGGGGGCTCCTTCAACGTCATGGCGGTGCACGTCCACCACAGCTTGGCCAACCAAGACTGGGGCGTCACGAAGCTCCATGAGTTCTACAACTGGTTCGTCGCCTACGTCAGGGAATGGGACGTGAAGGTCTGCATGGGGGACTTCAACATGTGCATGTTCCAGCTTGTGTCCTGGTGCCGCAATTGCGGCCTGACTGTGGACGTCGCCGCGTGGACCCCCTGGAAGACAGCAGGCGGCCAGCCCAGGGCAGACAGCATGGCGATTTTGTTCATAAACTGTCCTGGGCAGTACAAGCTTCACCATGGCCTGAGTGTTCTGCACGACCGTGAGGGCGGATTCTTGACGACCCAGCATGATCCGTCTTTCCCTGTCTTCGACTACACGAATGGCCCTGGGAAGATGCTTCAGACTTACGTGCCCAAGGCTGAGCCCGTTGAAAACAAGATGCGCGCCTTCCTGACGCCATCTGGCGAATCCTTGACCGCAGTTGCGGAGTTCGAGCAAAGGATGGCGCGCAGGGAACGCGACGATTGGGTGCGCTATCCCTTCAGAGTGAAGCAGGGCAACCTCGACGACAAGATATGGCATGGCGCCTTCGGCAGGGCGAGGCACGGAGCGCACTTCCCTCTGGTGGCTTTCACGCACAATACGTGCCGCAGGTCACCTGAAAGACTCGCCGCGAGGTTGGAACGCAGGAAGGGCGGCAGGAAGGGCGGCAAGAAGGGCGGCAAGAAGGGCAGCTACGCGGACACCGCAGTTGCGGGGAAGGGCGTCCGACCCCAGATGGGAACCGCAGTTGCGGGGAGAGACGCTGGGGCTGAGCGAGCTGGGAACACGCCACCGCCGCAAGCTGCCAACGGCGACGATGCGACCCCTTCTTGTGCCGCAGTGGCGGCTGGGTCCTGGGACGCCAGCGGCAGCGGCGCATGGGAGGCGCGCAGTCCCGCCACGAGATGGCAGGGCTGGTCCTGGTGGGACTGGAGCTCGAGCGAATGGGGCGCTGATGGCGCGCAGTGGTGGCCCTCTGATCATGCCGCAGTTGCGGACAATGCCCCTGAGGGCTCGCCTCCTCAGCGTGAAGTCGAGTGGGGCTCGAGCGGGCGACCTGCCGAGCGCCCTCCGCGAGCTTCGAGGCGCAGCGTTGGTGATGGCCGCAGTTGCGGGCAAGTGGAGCATGATGTTGATTGCCGCAGTTGCGGACAGTGTACGCTGGAAAAATCATCATCATCATCAATCATAATCATCATCATATCATCATATCATACGTTCAAAGCAGTGCCGGGGCACTGCTTTGAACGCGTTCAAAGCAGTGCCGGGGCACTGCTTTCGATCGTCGCCTCGTCGCCGTTATAAGGGCTTTCGGATTACCGATGTGACCGCGACGGCTCGCATCCATCCTGAAGGCGAAAGCCATAAACGCCATGGACCTTCGATCCGCGATGTAGCGCAAGATGCGTCGTCTGGGTACTTCGCTCGAGTGTGCTGACCGGGAGTTGGCTCTGACGGCCACAGTGTACCAATTACCACTTCACTGTGGCTAGTATCCAGGTGTTTTCGACCAAGCGACGGGTATGTTTTGGGGTCACCTGGCCCATTATGTTGGATCAACGAAGTGTGCAATGCCGTTGACTCCGTCCCCTGCTTGCCGCAAGCCCCGTGTGCAGATTTCCAGGGGAAGTTGAACGTGCCCTTCAGCAGCGAATGCTTGTCCTTCAGAAAGCATTCAGCTCTTTCCCTCTTCGGGTGAAGTATTTGCAGCGCAGTGCTAGCATGACTGAGGGCTGGTGATCCTGTCCGTCTGTTTTGATTGCCCTGCTTTCGCCTACCCTGATTCGCCTCCCCTCTCGCCGTGTTCTAGTTGGCCCCAGCAGGACCTCGAGGATAAGGTCATGATGTCGAAGCCCTCGTGGAGTACTGCCGATACCGTGCGCGCGGTTGCAAATGGTGTTGCCTTACGTCATAGTGCGTTTAATCCGATGCGTCAAAACGTGGCATTCTGGCAGAGCCCAACTGCAATTCATGGAGGCGCGAGCGTAAGCCTCAGTTATCGCTCGTCACGCTCCGCGCATTCTCCGCGTAGCTGCGGTGGCCACACGTGGAGCCTCCTCAGTATCCCCCTCCTCTTCCTCCTTCTCCTCCTCCTCCTCCTCCTCCTCCTCCTCCTTCTCCTCCTCCTCCTCCTCCTCCTCCTCCTCCTCTACCTCCCCCTCCTCCCCCTACTCATCCTTCCCCTCCCCCTCCCCCTCCCCCTCCCACGCCGCGTGGCCCTCTTCCGCCTTGTTCTTCTATTCTCTTCTCATCCTCCCCCTTCGTCGCCGCCGTCGTCGTTGCTGTCGCCGCCGTCGTCCCCGAGGCCACCGTGCAGATGCTGCAGGGTGTCTGCCGGCAGGTCGAGCAGGCGTCCTTCTTGGCCTTGGAGGAGGTCGTCCTCGGCGGCGCTGCTGGCAAGGCTGGCACGCGCTGCTGCTCAGCCAGCAGCGGCGGCGTCGACGAGGTCAAGCGAGCGGCAGCTGCGGCGGCAACGGCGATGATGCGGACGACGATGGCGAGTGACGGGGGGGGAGGGGGGAGGGAGGGGAGGACAGGGATTGGGGAGAGGTTGGAGGAAGGAGCAGTGTGGATTTTTTTCGTGCGCCGCAGAAACAAGCTGAACGTCAGCCGGAAGAATTACCTAACAGCGAAGACTGATAGGTTTCTAGTAGTCTCAAAAGAGAGCAGCAGATGACTCCACAGGGGGGTCTGGGCGGGTGCCGGACAGGGTGCCGCAGAAGTCGTTTTAAGCCAACAGTCACACACTTCGTGCTCTTCGACCTCCCAGAACTCCATTCCCGGGCCACATTCTGAATGCCCGGAGCCAACTGTAGGCCACTTCGTGCTCTTCGACTTCCCAGAACTCCATTCCCGGGCCACATTTTGAATGCCCGGAGCCAACTGTAGGCCACTTCGTGCTCTTCGAGTCCCCAGAACTCCATTCCCGGGCCACATTTTGAATGCCCGGAGCCAACTGTAGGCCACTTCGTGCTCTTCGATTCCCAGAACTCCATTCCCGGGCCACATTTTGAATGCCCGGAGCCAACTGTAGGCCACTTCGTGCTCTTCGATTCCCAGAACTCCATTCCCGGGCCACATTTTGTATGCCCGGAGCCAACTGTAGGCCACTTCGTGCTCTTCAAGTTCCCAGAACTCCATTCCTGGGCATGATTTTGAATGCCCGGAGCCAACTGTAGGCCACTTCGTGTTCTTCTAGTTCCCAGAACTCCATTCCTGGGCCACATTTTGAATGCTGAGGCAGGCTGATGCTGCGGCCGAGGCAGGCTGAGGCTGAGGCAGGCTGAGGCTGAGGCCGAGGCTGAAGGCAGACTGAGGCTGAGGCTGAAGCAACTGAGGCTGAGGCTGAGGCAGGCTGAGGCTGAGGCTGAAGCAGGCTGATGCTGAGGCAGGCTGAGGCTGAGGCTGAGGCTGATGCAGGCTGAGGCTGAGGCAGGCTGAGGCTGAGGCCGAGGCTGAAGGCAGACTGAGGCTGAGGCTGAAGCAGGCTGAGGCTGAGGCTGAGGCAGGCTGAGGCTGAGGCAGGCTGAGGCTGAGGCAGGCTGAGGCTGAGGCTGTGACTGCGACTGCCGTTGCCGCTGCGACTGTCATCGCGAATGCGACTACGACTGCGAGAACAGCAGAATTCTACAACTGGATTTTCGTCTGAATCTTAAGGGGAATGCTTTCATATATGCTTCTACACATCGCTGTTAGGTTGCTTTGCCGGGATAATCGAACTTCGTTTTTTTATTCGGTCGGGGCGCCCAGTGGCCAGGCGCCCAAGTTTCCGCACAGCCGGCAGGTTCTCCTCCACTCGCCCGGAAGCTCGAACAACCTCCACCCGCCCGCCCCCCCCCCCCCCAGGCTCCCTTTCCTTGTACCCTGGCGGTGACCGTCCAGCGCCAGCAGCAGCAGCAGCAGCAGCAGCAGCAGCAGCAGCGGACGGATCGGCGGCGCCGTTGTTTGCTCCCGCACTGCCTGCCGCGTCTCCTCTGTAGAATTAGGTGTAATTGTTCTGAACATCAACTTCACGCCTGAGGCCTCAGGCATGCTCGTTTCAAACCAGCCGTCAACCATGCGCCCGGTATACATTGGCGTTACAACAGCACCAGACACGATGAACAGTGGTTCTAGCTGCAAGCCAGCAACCTCACGCTGAAGCAGCCGATGTCGACGGAAAGACGATGAGTACTGAATAGGTTACTCCCACTCCTGCGTCGCAAGCGCGCCCCCGTCCTCCGTACCAGGGGCAACCTCAGCTGGCGGATCCTCTGTATTCTGCTCATCCACCTGCTCCGCTGCAGCTTTGATCCGAAGACGAGCTTCCATCTGATCTTTCTTCACGGTCCGCCTGGTCGTCCAGAATGAGAAAGAGGAGACTGGAGGGAGGAATGGGAATTGGAGTGTGAATGGTCAGTTCGCAAAGCGATGGCACTCATGGGTAAACTAGACCTCTGGCTCGCTGCTCCGTCGGATTTTGTTCAGTCCGCCCTCGCCCAGGCACGGCAGCGTAGCAGCCCGGCACACGCGCCGCGATGGATCCAGAGCGCCCGCGGCTGGGGCTACCAAGTGAGCGTCCACGTCCGAGTCCACGATGATGCACCCGTTCTCCACGATGCTGCGCTCGTCGTCCTGGGTGCTTCCCTTCTCCGCGGCCAGCTACAGACAGGGGGACAGCGGCGCGACATCGGCCGCCTCACCTTCCCAGCCAGAGCCTTCCAAGCCAGAGGGCGAGTCCTGAGCTGGACTCTCCACGGTAGCATCAGGCTTCTCTCTGTATCGTAGCCATGCGTGGGCTTGCGTCCGCCCCCCTGGGCACCGCCTCCAAAATGGACAGACGAGCATATGACCCTCCCCAACTTCCGCATTCGCCCCGCCGTTGTTCGGGCGGGGCTAGGACGAGGATAAGTCCGTTCCAGATCTCTCTGGAACGCTCTAAGAGCGCTCCGGAACGCTCTGAGAAGGCCGCTGCGCCCGAGACATCTTCCAGAGCCGCCGCAACTCAGAGATTCCCGATGTGTCCTCGTCCGATTTTATCTTCGTCCTGGCCACCGCCTCCAACCGACATGGGCCGACGACCGCGTGACCCCCCCCACTTCTGCACTCGTCCCGCCCTGAGTCGGACTCGGTCTTCAGCGCACCACGGGGCGAGCTCCTGCGGTCGGCCTCAGGGGTGTGCGGGACAGCGGGGGGCAGGTCCCATGGCAGGGTTCTCAGAGGGCTGGACCGAGCCCCCTAAAAGTATTCCATCGAGCCGACGCCTGGCGCGGTCGCTGGCGACAGGTGCGGCGCCGCCGCCGCCGCTGACGTCGTCGTGCTCGTTGTGGTCGTGGTCGTGGTCGTGGTCGTGGTCGGGGTCGTGGTCGTGGTCGTGGTGGTGGTGGTGGTCGTCGTCGTCTTTGTCGTCGTCTTTGTCGTCGTCGTCGTCGTCGCAGGGGGGGGCGGACCTCCCTCCATCGTTTTTCCAGGGGGGTTCGGAACCGCCCTCACTGAGTTTCCCAGGGGGGGGGTCCCGACCCCCCACCACTAATTTACTAGGGTGTGGGGGGGGGGGGCGTACTCCCCAAACTAATGTTCCTGGGGGGGACCTCCCAATTAATTTTCTTGGACGGGGGGTCCAGACGGTCTTCCAGACCCCCAAAGTTCTTCCCAGGGTGGGGGGGGGTTAGGGGGGGTGTTTTTTTTTTGGGGGGGGGGGGGAGGGGTCCCCTGGTTTTTGGCCCCCTCCTTCGGCGTTGTTTGCAGGGGAGGGGGGGGGGGGGGATCCTCTGGCCTTTGACCCCCCGCAGTGAAGATATTTTCAGGCCAGCGACGGTGGACCGCCGCTCCCTCGGATGCTTTGTAAGCGCGTGCGGCCCCCTCGCTCCGATTCTTATGGTGTTGCTGTCAGACGCTTCGCACGTAATGCTCGGGGGTGGACAGAACCCCCAACAGTGACACGTCGATTAGTGAATTGTCCGTTTTCGGTTTTCGTGAGGGCGCCGTGGCCGTTATTTTCCAGGCTTGCGCCCGCCAGGTTTGGGCCCGAAGTCGTTTCCACTAAACCACGTTTTACTAAAGGGACGTTTGTCCATCCCCGAAATGCGCTGGTCTGTGCGGCCATCCTTTTCTTTTTCGGATCATTGCGTTTTTCCCTTCCAGACTTCAGCTCGTTGGTCGGACCACCACCCAGGAGGGTGGGGAGAAGGGAGTTCACGAGGATGGTGGAGTAAGGGAGGAGGAAGTACAGGATAAAAAAAGAGGGAGAAGCACAGTGAGCTGGAGGAGGATGAGGAGGATAAAGATGAGGGAAGGAGGAGAAAGAGGATGATGAGGCCTCCGTGGCGGCTCCTTCCGAGCAGAAGGCGCGTGCACATGCAGGCTTGGGCGCGCGCACATGCTTTCGTGCACGACTTGAGAACCACGGCATCCATGGAGTCCGCTTTGGTGCGATCTCAACGGTTCACCAGATCGGCACTCGATCCCAACATGCCATCTGAGTTCGGTGTCGTCCGTTTTTTTGCATGCTCCGAATCGTTGGTGTTGCGCACGTTTTTTTGGTTGCGTTTCCAGGTTGCTCCACCAGTCCCCCTTCACAATACGCGCTCCGCTGCATGGTCTAACCTATTGTTTTTTGTTGAGGCATGCCATGGCCCAGTGAATACTGGTGCAGCAGACATGGCAATTCATCGACATTTTTGTGAAACGCTTATTTTCCTTTGAATGGTTTGGGCTACCGCTTTGCGGTTGCCTTTGGTCTGCAATCTGATTCGACGCTGCACTCTCAGACGGTCTGGGTCACGGTCTGCGTTCTGAGTGAAAGTTCGGTCGGTGTTGTGGTGATTCACGCGCCGCGGCCGGACAGGGGTATTTGGTGAGATTCCGTCGCGTGCTCTTTGGCAGTCGCCTTCTGGGTGGGACATGTCTTTCAGCGGGCTTGCATCTTGCCTTGATGCATTCCAGGCTGTCTGCCAAAGCCTTACGCTGTGAATGAATGGCACAGCAAGGGGCAAGGATGAGCTAAGCTGTGTTGGCCCAGTTGGCCCAGCCAAGACATCACGTGCAAGTTAGATAGATTTGCCAGAGTTGAGTTCGTGCAATCGCGAACGCAACTAATCACGACAGGCGACAGTGCACCCTCCCAGGGCAGATAAATAAATACATCGATGCGGTCGGGAATCTGATCCTAAATTCCACCTCACATAGGCTGCGTGCGTTGGTTTCAGGCCATTCACTTGCTCACACTGTTTGTGCGTTTGCGGATGTACTGCTTTTGCACATTGAGTGCGTGTACGCGCTCGAATGCGTCGCGCCTCATTGTGAGTATGTGCGTGTACGTGCTGTTGTAGCTGCAAGGCACTTGGTGTCCATTATGTGATTATGTGTGTATCGAAGTGCTTTGGATGGGTTCCTTACTTCTTTCGCGCTCGCTGCTTCTCTTCCCACTCCTCCGCCCAGTCCTCGACCTTGCGATCTCCCTCCATGATCTTTCACTGGCGGGTTGGAAATCTCTGTCGTGTACGCTCGTTGTGGTTCTCTTGGCAGGGGCTGCCCTCGGCTGGATCTCATGCAGAGATCGTGATTTTCGTGAGGCAGTTGCCGTACAAGAACTTCACCCAGGCGGGCCGTGCACGTTGCCCCTCTCCCTGTCGCTGCCGCGCCTCCTGGTAGTCCACCAGAGTTGGAGCGCCCCAGCCGCCGGCCCCCTGTTGATACAGCCAGGCACCGCCGACCTGATCGGGTGGGCTGGTTTGGACTGGCCGAGCAAAACTGTTGTGTTCGGGCTTCCACACAGATTTCTGGCTCGTCCTGAAATCACGCGCTGGGCGCCCTTCCCTTGTTGGCGGTAGTATGTTTGGTTGTAGCAGGTACAGCAGGACTAGCAACAGCAGTATTAGCTGTTGGTAGTAGTAGTAGTAGTAGTAGTAGTAGTAGTAGTAGTAGCACTAGTAGTAGTAGTAGTAGTAGTAGTAGTAGTAGTAGTAGTAGTAGTAGTAGTAGTAGTAGTAGTAGTAGTAGTAGTAGTAGTAGTAGTAGTAGTAGTAGTAGTAGTAGTAGTAGTAGTAGTAGTAGTAGTAGTAGTAGTAGTAGTCGTCGTCGTCGTCGTCGTCGTCGTCGTACTACTACTACTACTACTACTACTACTACTACTACTACTACTACTATACTACTACTAACTACTACTAGTAGTAGTAGTAGTAGTAGTAGTAGTAGTAGTAGTAGTAGTAGTAGTAGTAATAGTAGTAGTAGTAGTAGTAGTAGCAGTAATAGTAGTAGCAGTAGTAGCAGTAGTAGCAGTAGCAGTAGCAGTAGCAGTAGTAGTAGTAGTAGTAGTAGTAGTAGTAGTAGTAGTAGTAGTAGTAGTAGTAGTAGTAGATGCAGTAGTAGTGGTCTGGCTAGGGGGCGAGCTCGGGTACTGTTGTTACTACTTCACTCAACCCTCCCATTGTATGGGGCACAGCGTGTGTAACTTGCATTCCGTCAACCCTGGGGAGCCAGTCCTAGCAAGAGCAATCGTAGCGGTGAGAGTTCTAGCACTTGCAATAGCACTTGTAATCGCCATCGTAACAGTAGTGGTCGTAGTATTGGTGGTAGGCCGATCCTCGGGCCCAGGTCGGGGAGCCTCCTCGCGGCCGAGGCCCGCCGTGGCCAGGAAAGCCCCTGCCTTCCTCCTCGGGGAGGGTACCCTGACGTCCTTCGTGCTTGTTGGATGCTGTGGTGTGCATCCCGGGGGAGGGCACCCTTTGAGTGATCTTCTCTTGTGGGGGGTGTTTTGGCAAGCGGAGAGTCTCATGCTCTTGAAGGATGCGGTTCCGTGCTAGGTCCGATTGTAAGCTACGCAGGCTTATTGCCTTGTCTGATACTGTATGTGAGTCGTCGAAGCTTGTGTTTGGCCAGGGGTGTGGTCCATGGCTTCCCAGTGTGGACCAGGCGTCTCATCCACCCACCCTTTCTGTGCATGCACATGCATACGGCGCACAGTCGGACCGAGGTACAAGATCGAGGTCGCTTCGGGGAGGGGGCACCCTGATGTTTTTCGTGCTTGTTGGACGTTCTGTAGGTTTTGGCTGGCGGAGGGCCTCGCGTTCTTGAGGGATGCTCTCCTGGCCGAGGCCCGCCCGTGCCCGTCCACCCTCTGTGCAATGCACAGTGCACGCTGCGTGCGTACCCGGACGGCGCCCGACCGCGGGCCTTCGGCGGGCGCTGGCGGTGGGCGCCTGGTGGTCGCCCACCGCGCGCCGGCTGGGCTCTCTGGGTCCCCGCGCCGCTGGCCGCCGGTGTGGACCTCGTGGGGTCTCCGTGCGCACCACGTGGCGTGCGGCACACGGCTTGCGCCACGCAGCTTCCGCCGCAGCATGCGCCCATGGCCTGCACAGCATCGACTCCATCACACAGCCTGCTTCACAGGTGCTGCACCACACAGACTGCACCACCGTGCCTGCACATCCACAGTGCGGTAACTTTCTCTGGGCTCCACGCCGGCTGACATATTTGGATGCGAGCACGCTCACATAAGCGGGTGTGTGAGCTACCTGCCGCGGGACAGGCAAGGGATGTTGGGCGACAGGCTTTCCGTACAAAAGCGGCCGACAGTGGCTGCCGCACATCTTGGAGACGCTCGTGCCGGTGTTCGAATCTCAGCTGTCGGGCGAGCGCGCAGGCAAGCTGAAGGCACGGAGCACGAGGGGAAGGAGGATGATGATCATTGAAATGTTCATGACGTTTGATGACGAGGTGTGCAGGAGCATCAGCATGACGAGTAAGAGGACGAGCAGGGGCTGGAGGAACACGATGATGAGGATGAGGCTTTAGACTTCGCACGACAGGCTACAGGCAGCATTCCTCGTGTTCCCGGGCGTGCGACTAGTTGTCGTGTTGTATGGTGCATGCTGACGCACGAGGTTTGCCCGCCTCGCTGATGCGCTCGGGGAGGCACATAAAACATAATACACAAAGGAGGAGGAAGGAAGACGGACAAGGGAAGAGGGAGACGGGCTGCTTGAGGAAGAAGTTGACAGGAGGGAAGTGACATGAGGCAGGAGGGAGGTGCGAGGATGGTTGGATTGGTGGAGGAGCGAGGGAGGAGAGGGAGGAGGCGGATGAGGAGGAGGAGGGGGACCAGAGTGAAACCAAGATGCATCAGCGACGCTTCAATACACCCTCCCGTCCAAAGTCCCCTCGTCATAAGTTTGCACAGCGCCCTCTTGAACGATCAGCACCCCATGTGCCTGCCAGTGAAGCGGTAGGCCTGTCATGAAGAAAAGGAGTGGGACGCCTTGCATCTTTCAGCGAGTAATAAGCAGCGCGCATGGGTATGACCATACAGTTCGAACAGGTGTCCAACGATATCCCCGTTTGAGAAAGGACCGCCCCACCTGTGTAAGCATTGCCCAGTCTTCCGCACATGGCCATAAGCGTCGAGGAAGTCTTCAATGAAAGCCCCATGTCGAATAAGAGCCGCCCTCCGTCTATGCAGCTTCTGCGTCTGTTCAAATTTTGGAAATCCAGAAGTCTCAAGCGAACGCCCAATGTTGCAAAGGAGCCGCTCTTCTTCTGTGCAGCTGCTGTCATGTGTGCAAGTTGCTGGTCTTGAAGCTGTAAGAAGCCTTCCCGCTTTGAGAAGAGATCGCCCACAACTCTGCAAACTGTGAAGATGAATGTGCCCGGCGCTGAAGCGATAGCCCAAATTTGAAACGGGAATTGACTTGTGTCCTTGAGCCGCCTGCCCCCGTTTAGAACGAACGTGCGCGACACTAACGTGCGAGCCACAGTTTTGAAATGAGCCATTATCCATACATGAACCTGTTGTAACCTTTCAGAGCGAGTGTGCGCGACGCTAAGGCGAGAGTTCCATTGTAGAAACGGCCCCGTCCACCCCTGAATCTGTTACAGACTTCAGAAGTGCACCTACGCGGCGTTCAGGCTAGAGCTTTATTCTCCGAGAAGCACTTGCAAATGTTTAAGACGACCGTGGGCAGCGTCGAGGCGAGAACCACATTTTCAACACCAGCCCAATCTATCCTTGAGGCTGCTGCGGATTTCAAGCTTCAGGGTCATAAGTGGTGAGGAAGTCTCAGGCGAAACACCTGGCCCGCCCTCCAGACACGTCTGATGGTGAGACAGGGAGGGTATACTAATAACGACAATGAATATGATGGATGGCGATCGTGATGAGGATGTGGATGAGGACGGGGACGATGTGGAGGAGGAGGAGGAGGAGAAGGAGGAGGAGGAGGAGGAGGAGTATGAGATGGAGCAGGAGGAGAAGGAGGAGGCAGGAAATGAGGAGTGTGACGAGGATGAGGGGAAGGGGGAGGGGTGGGGTGTGGTGAGGTTGGGGAGGGGAGGATGGTGGAAATTAGATGATGGGTAGGACGGTGCGAGGAGGAGGAGGAGGACCAGTGTAAACCCGAGTTTCGCCAACGATATTGCAGTAAGCCCTCCCCCCAAGATCCCTCATCATAGGCCCCTGAACGAATTGATTTTCACTTCGGGAAATGTCCCGTTGGACGAACAACGTTTTTGAAAATCTGGAATTGTGTCAGAACTCAGTTCTTAGGAGTACAACGCCGCGAAGCGCAGTTACTGGTGCGCCTCGACGATCCGGAATCGCGCAAGACAGCCATCCCTGGGACTTCAACACCGCGAGTCGACGTGACTCTCGCGCCCTGACATTCCGACATCGTGCCAAAAACCACGTCTGGACGTTTATCATGAGAACCCCTGAACCTTCTGCAAACTATTATAACGAATGTGCGCCGCGCTCAGGTAAGAGTCATGTTTCGGAATGGAACCGCTTTCCACCCGTGAAATTGTGCAAACTTTGAAGACGAATGTGCGCCGCGCTAGGGCGAGATCCACATTTTGAAAAGGAACCGCCCTCCATCCGTGAAACCCTGGCGAACTTTTAGGACGAATATGCGCGGCGCCGAGACGAGAGCCGCATCGTGAAAAGGAGCCGCCCTCCATCTGAAGTTCGTATAACCTTGGGAACAACGAATGCGCGCCGCGCTAAAGCGAGAGCCGAATGTTTTAAGCGGAGCACCCTCCATCCGGGAAGCTCTTGCATTTTTTTCGAACGAAGGTGCGCGGCGCGAAAGCGAGAGCCACGCTCTAAAAGCAGACCGCCCTCCATCCGTGAAACGTTTGCAGCTTTGAACTTGCAGGATCATAAGTTTTGAGGCAGTATCAGGCGACCCGCCTGGCCCGCCCTTGTGACCAGCCTCGGGGTGCGAGAGGGAGGAGCGATTTATAAGGAAAAGGAATGGAGGATGAGGAGGATGAAAGTGAGGGACGTGAAGAGAGAGAGAAAGAGGCGCAGAAGGAGGAACAGGAGGTAGATACTGATGGTGATGACGATGATGATGGCGACGATGATGATGATGATACTGGTAATGATGCTGATGATGAGGATGATGATGATGGTGGTGATGATGAAGTTGATGTTGTTGATGATGGTGATGATGGGGAGGACGATGATACAAGTATGATGATGCTGGTGACGATAATGATGATGATGATGATGCTGCTGATGATGATGATGATGATGATGGCGACGATGATGCTGAGGATGATGATGATGATGATGATGATGATGATAGTGATGGGGGCGGTAGTAGTGGTTGCGATGATATGGTGATGGTAATGGTGGCGATGATGGTGATGATGATGATGCTGATACTGATGCTGCTGCTGATGATGAAACGAATGAGGATGCACATGAGGATGCTGAGGATCAGGATGCGGGTGAGGATGATGAGGATCAACTTCCCATGGGAATGGGGATCAGGACGCTGATGGAAATGAGTGTGAGGAAGAGGATGGTGGTGATGGTGATTGTGATGCTGATGGTGATGATGATGCTGGTGCCGAAGCTAATGATGGTGATGCTGATGCTGATGATGATGATGATAATGTTGTTTGTGATGGTAATGCTGAGCTGCCGATGATGATGATCAGAAGGAGGATGAGGAGGATTAGGATGAGGAGGAAGTTGACGACGATGATGGTGATGATGATGAGGGTGATGCTGATGGTGAGGTTGAGGGTGAGGGTGGTGATCATTAAGATGCTGATGATGATGACGATGATGAGGATGATGATACTGATGAGGATGGTGATGATGGTGGTGATGATGAAGTTGATGTTGTTGATGATGGTGATGATGGGGAGGACGATGATACACGTATGATGATGCTGGTGACGATGATTATGATGATGTTGCTGATAATAATGATGGCGACGATGATGATGATGATGATGATGCTGATGATGATGATGATGCTGATGATGATGATGATGATGGTAGTGATGGGGGCGGTAGTAGTGGTTGCGATGATATGGTGATGGTAATGGTGGCGATGATGGTGATGATGATGATGCTGATACTGATGCTGCTGCTGTTGATGAAACGCATGAGGATGCACATGAGGATGCTGAGGATCAGGATGCGGGTGAGGATGATGAGGATCAAATTCCCATGGGAATTGGGATCAGGACGCTGATGGAAATGAGTATGAGCAAGAGGATGGTGGTGATGGTGATTGTGATGCTGATGGTGATGATGATGCTGGTGCCGAAGCTAATGATGGTGATGCTGATGATGATGATGATGATGATGTTGTTTGTGATGGTAATGCTGAGTTGCTGATGATGATGATCAGAAGGAGGATGAGGAGGATTAGGATGAGGAGGAAGTTGACGACGATGGTGGTGATGATGATGCGGGTGATGCTGATGGTGAGGGTGAGGGTGAGGGTGGTGATCATTAAGATGCTGATGCTGATGACGATGATGAGGATGATGATGCTGAGGAGGATGGTGATGATGATGACGATGACGATGATGCTGAGGATGATGATGAGGATGATGAGGAGGAGGCTGATGATGATTACGTTGATGGTTATGATGATGGCGATCATGATGTCGTTGTTGTTGTTGTTGTTGATTACGATTATGGTGCAGATGATGCTGATGCTGATGCTGATGCTGTTGCTGTTGCTGATGCTGATGCTGATGCTGATGCGATGCTGCTACAGTTGCTGATGATGCTGATGCTGGTGCTGATGCTGACGATGAGGATGTTGATGATGATGCTGATGCTGATGCTGTTGCTGATGCTGTTGCTGATGCTGATGCTGATGCTGATGCGATGCTGCTACAGTCGCTGATGATGCTGATGCTGGTGCTGAGGATGAGGATGAGGATGTTGATGATGATGCTGATGCTGGTGCTGATGCTGATGCTGATGCTTGTGCTGATACTGCTGCTGCTGATGCTGCTGCTGCTGCTGATGATGATGATGATGATGATGACGCTGATGCTGATGATGATGATGATGATGCTTGTGATGGTGATGTTGGACGATGATGAGGAGGAGGAGAAGGAGGAGGAGGAGGAGGAGGAGGAGGAGGAGGAGAAGTAGCAGGAGGAGGATCCGTCGGTGGAGGTCTGGGGGGTGGGGAGATGGATGCGGCCAGATGGGGGGGGAGGGAAGGGAAGGAAGGGGATAGGGAGTTGAGTGATTAGGGAACCAGGGGGGGGAGGGGGGGAACGAGATGGAGACGGATGGGGTCAGAGAGATGTGGATGGAGAGGGAGTCGAGGGGCATCCTTGTCGTTGTTCTCGGTCCCTCCCTCGGCCCCCTCCTTGGCTCGAGCTTGTTCAGGTCGGTCTGCGTCGCCTGGGGAGTGGCCCGCTGCGGCACTCCACCGTGGAGCGCACGGGAAACGCACCGCCGCGCGAAGAACGCCTGCGAGCACGCCCTGCCCAAGATGCTGCACGGCAGCTGGGCGTCCCCGTCGACGGCGGCGGCCTGTCGCCAGGCGCTGCTCTCGGGGCGCTCGCCGACGGCCTGCCGAGGCGGGGGCGGTTCGCGCGGCCAGCGCTCGCGGCCGCTCTCCTGCGGCGCGAGGCGCGGCCACGGCCCAACGGTGTTCGCCGCAGCCTGCGCGCCAACCTGCCGCCACGGCCGCCACCCGCGGCGCGGCGGGCGGCTCCGCCCGTCCGCCCTCCGCGCCCCCTTGCGGCTCCGCGGCCGCGCACGCGGGCCCGCGGAGGCCCGCGCGGGGCGGGGGAGGGCGGCGCGCCGAGCGCGGCGCGCGCGGCGCACGCTCTGGGCGGCGTCGGCCCCGCCCCCCTGGCGGACCCCGCCCTGCCGCCCTCCCCCTCCGGGACCGGGTGCAGGCCCTAGCCCGCGGCGTTGGCCGGGTGGCCCGTGGCGGCGGCGAGCCATGCCGCAGACGACACGGGCGGCGCCGCCTCGGGGTCGTCGGTGTCAGGGCGCGCTCCGGGGGAGGCCCCCCCGGCCCACCCCTGCGCGCTCGAGCCTCAGAGTGTCGGCGGCGCTTTCGCAGGCGCCGCCGCGTGGCCAGGAGGTTGGTGACGGGGCTCTGGGCGCACCCTCTGCTGGCGCACCCAGTGCCCCCACGTGCTGGCGAGCGTGTAGATGATGGGGGCTCGATGCCTCTCGTTGCTCTGTCGGCTCTCGCTAGTCGAACATTCGCAGTAGGGTGTATTCGTCCTCGGCCAGAAGTGAGAGCCTCATCGGAACTGAAGTCCTGGAGGACAGGCTGTCAGAGACGTGCGTGCTCGTTCTGGTGTCCCCGCAACTCCACGGGGCCAGCTCGACGAAGTGGTGCGGCATGGCCTCCTTCATGGTGTTGGCTCCGATCTGCTCCACGTTATCGAGCCTTGATGCAAATGACCTGTCGTCGGCCTATTCTAACGCTTGCTCCCTGGGCTCTTACGGGCTTCTTCTTTTCTGCTGCCGGAAAGGGAGCGTTGCCTACGTTCTCCTTCCAGGCCTGCCACGGCGTCTGGGCGCCTGTGGGAAGACCACGGCTCCGCAGCTGCAACGGATCCCGCAGGCCTCTGAGCGTCACCAGAGCAGCGTATGGAACGCAGTCCGACGCTTCTCTTCGCAGCTTGTTGAGCGTCTGCGGTGGTGCCATCCAGCCGCCAGACAGCCTCAGATGGTGCGCGGTCAGCGACGACCTCAGGTCTGTTGAAGCCATCAGAGATCACGAGCGAGTCATGCAGTGATCGACTTTGACCGCTCTCTGTATCATGGCGGCTTGTTGCATGTCAGGGGTCCTCCGATTCAGCTTAGGATCAAACGGTGGCACGAACTTCCCGGACGCACGCTCCTCTTGTTAACTTCTTTCTTGTCGGAGTGGCCGACATGCACGACGATGTCGAAACGATATTGAAATGGCGACCACAGGAGAGGGGGGGGTGGGGGGGCAATTTGTTAAGCTCTTTGTCCCGGCCGTGTGGCCGATACCACCGACCCCATCGATTGCAGTGTCGCGGGCTGCATGCTGTCTGTCACGCGGGAGCTGAACATCAGACCAGGTGCAGACCCCAGCTCCTGCTCCGATTTCGACTGACTCCAGCTGTGACGCTGACGCGGTGACGAAGGGAGGGAGGGCATCTGCCTTGGATTCGGCACGTCCGAGCATGGAGCACCCCACAAGGGCGGACAATTTTTACCCCCCCTTTCCAGCTGGCGCGAGCTGCGGGCCCGACACAAGCTCCGAGCTGCCAGCTTCGACTTCGCCCCAGACTGCCATTACGACGCTTGCGCCGACTCCTGCTCTGACGACGGGTCAAGCTCTACGTATCCTCCACGACGGAGTGGAACATCGAACCGACACGCATCAACACGGAATGGAGGAGTACCATGGCTTCCACCACGTCGCTAACCAGCCTTGCGGCTTCGAGCGCAGCCCAGCCACTAAAAACTGGACGCCCGCACCGACGCCAGCCCCAACGTCGGCACTTGGGTCAGTGTCGACACCGGCACCGACGCCAGCACCAACGCTTGCGCCTGCGCCAGCACAAACAACGCCAGCGCCTACACCAGCGCCGACGTCAGCATCGATGCAAGTACCAACGCCAGCGCCTACGCCGGCACCACCTTCGGCGCCTGCACCAGCGCCGACGTCAGCACCGACGCCAGCACCAACGCCGGCGTCTACGCCAGTGCCGACGCCAGCGCCGACGCCAGCATCAACGCTTGAGCCTACGCTGGCAAGAACTTCAGCGCCTGCGCCAGCGTCGGCACCGACGCCGCCAATTGCGCCAGCGCCGACGCTGGCACCAACGCTGGCGCCTACATCGCCGACCTCCCAGCAGACGCCGAACTCGTGGTCTGACGCCTGCATCGACTCAGACCCGTCGAAAGCCACGACCACCCGCGTGGACTGCAGTTTGCTGCCCGCCGGCCAGATTTGCCATGTGGTGGGGGTGCATGGCAGGAGCGGCGGGTGCAGCAGGGGTCTTGGTCTACATCCACAACATGTTCTGAGGGCGTCTGCGCGAGGGCTCCGCCTTTCTTTTTGTTTCCTCTCTCTCTCTCTCTCGCTGTCTCGCTCCACAGTCTCTGCGTTGTGTGCATGTTGCTATTCTGGTTGGGCGCGACGTGCTTTAGTGACCTGGGCGGTGCTTTTGCCTGGCCCTGGCGTGCATGAGGACATTGGCTCCCCCGTGTGGGGCCGCTTCCATTCCTGTCTAGGCGGGGCCGTCGCCAATCGCAGCGGCTGCTGCGCGCTGCTTGCCATGCTCTCCTTCCTGCTCTGCTCCCTCCTCTCTCGCTCGCTTTCCTGCCCCTCTCCCTGCTGCTCCTGGCTTTTCCCTCTCACCTCCCTGCAGTCTGCTTCCCTCTCCCTGCTTGCGCCGATGCTGTCCATCCGATCCGTTGTCTTTGTATCACGTTTCCGAAGTTGGGCCTTCCGGTGTTCTGCTCTTGGGGCTTGGGGCTCGCTGCGCTGGAACATAATTTCTTGGACGCACGCTCCGCGCCGAACTCTATACTGATTGAATAGCCGTAGCGGAGAATAATGAAGGGCGCACCGTTGATTTCATCCGTTTGCCAAATTTGCGCAACCCGCCTTGCAAGGGCTCGACAGAAGGTCCTGCTGAGCGGAAGGGTTGGAACATACCGGGCAGACAAGTATCATTGTGAAATCGAAGACGCCTAAGTACGGCGAATCACCGCCGCCCCCTGCCTTTTTAGAAGCGCCTGCGTGGCCGAAAGTTGGGTTTGAGCTGGGCCACGCAATCGGGCCACGCGTTCCCCGAGTAGGTTTCGAAAGCTTTCAGGGAACACGGAGTCGAGCGAGCTGTCGGACCAGGTGGTTTCCAAGCTTTCGGGTTTCCTGGGGGACGTCTTGGAGGGCTCTTGGGCCGTCTTGGCGGCCTCTGGCGGGCCTTTTGGGCAGTCTAAGGCTATCTTCAGGCCATTTGGGGCCGTCTTGGGTGCATCTTGGGGCCATCTTCGCCGTCTTGGAGGCCTTCTTGGCCGTCTTGGAGGCATCTTGGAGGCCATATTGTCCGTCTTGGATGCCATCTTGGGCGTCTTGGGGGGCCTTTTAGGCCGTCTTGGAGACATCTGGGAGCCTTCTTGGGCTGTCGTGGGGCCATCTTCGCCCTCTTGGAGGCCATCTTGGGCGTCTTGGAGGCCTCTTGGGCCGTCTTTGGGCCCTCTTTGGGCCATCTTGGGGGCCTCTTGGATCGTCCTGGGGCTATCTTGGAGGCTTCTTGGGCAGTCTTTGGGCGATCTTGATGAGCTCTTGGGCCGTCTTGGGCCGTCGGAAGGCCAAAAGGAGCAAAGGCCCAAATCCTTCGAACAGCTACGGAACAAAATATCTCAGTACGACCCTACCTAGGAGTTGGAGCATTTAAGAAAGCAACATCTACATCTACATCGACAGCTACATCTACATCTACACCTGCATCTACATCTACAGCACATCAACAGCGAGACTCACATCTACATCTACACCTACATCTACACCTACATCTACATCTACATCTACATCTACATCTACATCTACATCTACACCTACACCTACATCTACACCTACACCTACATCTACATCCACATCTACACCTACACCTACATCTACATCTACATCTACACTTTCGCTTTGGTGTTGCGTTTGCTTTGGAGTAGGGTATGCTCGGCTGCGCTGTGTTATGCTAGGCTATGCTATGCAATGCTATGCTGCGCTATGCTATGCTGCGCTATGCTATGCTGTGCTATGCTGCGCTAGGCTATGCTATGATATGCGATGCTACGCTATGATATGCTATGATATGCTATGCTATGCTATGCTATGCTATGCTACTCTATGCTGCGCTGTGATACGCTATGCTGTGATATGCCGTGCTGTGCTATGCTATGTTATGCCGTGCTGTGCTATGCTAAGCAATTATATGCTATGCTATGATATGCTATGATATGCTGAGCTATGCTATGATGTGCTATGATTGGCCATGCTATGCTATGCTATGATGTACTATTGCTGCGCTACGCTATGCTGCGCTGCGCCAAGCTAAACTAAGGTAACCTAAGCTATGGTAAGCTAAGCTAAGCTAGGCTAGGCTAAGCTAAGCCAAGCCAAGCCAAGCCAAGCTAAGCTAAGTTAAGCTAAGCTTAGCTAACCTATGCTAGGCAAAGCTAAGCTAAGCTAAGCTAGGCTAGGCACAGCTAAGCTAAGCTAAGATGATATAAGCTAAGCTAAGCTAAGTTAAGCTAAGCTAAGCTAAGCTAAGCTGGGTGAACCCAGAGGGTAAGAACCCTTCTAGGCAGGGCCTGGGTAGGGAAACAAACATTTTGACCTCTTCGGGACGTCCTGGAGGAACTCTTCGAGGCCTCTTGGGCCGTCTTGGAGGCCTCTTGGAGGGCTCTTGCGCCATCTTGGGCCGTCTTAGGTGCTTCTTGTGCGAACTTGGAGACATCTTGGACTCTCTTGGGCCGTCTTCGAGGCCATCTTGGACCATCTTGGACGAACTTGGGGGCCATCTTGTGGCATCTTGACCATCTTGGAGGCCACCTTGGAGCCGTCTGGAGCCGAACAGCCCTTTGCAACCACCTGTTACGCACCTCTGGCGGGACGGGCCGAAACCCCAGGGGGAGTTCTTTTGGAAAGTGACCCAAACCAAACAAAAGCGAAAGGGTCTAGCGCGCTTGGCACCCTTGGGATGAATCAACAGCAGGCGGCGGATCGAAGACGCCTGGCGCGAATCACCGCCGCCCCCCGCCTTCTAGAATCGCCCATGTTGCCGAGCGTTGCGGCAAAAGCTCTGTCAAGGTATCGGGCCATGTGTTCCCCCAACCGTTGTGGAAACCCTTCGGGGAATAATTGGGGGAGGATGAGGAGGCGGAGGAGGAGGTGGAGGAGGAGGAGGAGGAGAAGGAGGAGGGGGAGGAGGAGGAGGGGGCATCTTGGGAGCCTCTAAGGACACTCTTTGGGCCTCCTGGGAGCTTCCTGGGAGCCTCTTGGACCTTTCGGGGTTTCTCGGGGGCCTCTTTGGCAGTCTTGGTGGGCTCCTGGCCCGTCTGCCGCCGTCGGACCTCTCTGGGCCGACTTGGGGCCCTCTTGGAATGCTCCAGGGCCGTCTTAGAGGCCATCTTGGGCGTCTTAGAGGCCTCTTGGGCCGTCTTTGTGCTCTCTTGGGAGCCTCTTGGGCAGTCCTGAGGCTATCTTGGAGGCCTCTTGGGCGCTCTGGGGCGGTCTTGGGGGCCTCTTGGGCCGTCTTGGGCCGTCGGCAGGCCGAAAAGGAGCAAATACGAAATACCTTCAAACACCCAAGGGCAATTTAATAATTTTAGCCTCTTCGGGCCCTCCTGGAGGACCTCTCGGAGGCCTCTTGGGCCGTATTGGAGGCCTCTTAGGCACCTCTTGTGTCGTCTTTGGCCATCTTGAGTGCATCTTGGCTAGTCTTGGAGGCATCTTGGAGCCATCTGAGCCGTCTTGGAGGACATCTTGGCAGTCTTGGATGCGTCTTGGAGGCCATCTTGGGCCGTCTTGGAGCTGTCTGGAGCAGGAACAACCTTTGGCAACCACCTCTCGGCAATCTTTCCGGGTGGCCGACGGGACGGGTCGAAGTCCCAGGGGGAGTTCTTTTGGAAAAAGAACCGAAACCAGAACCGAAAGGGCCTGCGTGGCGTACACCACAGTGCCTGCACTGCGTGCACCACAGCGCCTGTGCACACCACACCGCCGGTGTACACCACAGCAGCCGCGTGCAACACAGCGCCAGAGTGCACGGCAGTGCCTGCGTGCACCACAGCGCTTGTGTACACCACGGCGCCTGTGTGCACCACGGCAACCATGTGCAACAGAGCGCCAGTGTTGTATTTAGAACTTTAAACGAGTTCGTTATGACAAAATGGAGCGCCTGTGGCCTCCACAGAAAAGGATTGTTTTTAAAATGGAATTGCAAGAGAGTCCTCGTGGAAAAATGATCGCCGCTGGAATCTACGAGTCCTCCCGAGTCCTCCCGCATCATCCTAGCTCCTCCCATCTGCGCCCAGAAGGCTTCGCAGAGTTGGCCGTCTGGTGGACTGGTTCAATCGACCATTCTGCGGTGCACAGTGAGATTCGCACGTGCGTCGTAGCGCCGACCCGCACGACGGGGGGATGGGTGAGGGAGGTGGAGGAGGAAGAGGAGGAAGAGGAGGAAGAGAAGAAGGAATTGGAGGAGGCGGAGGAGGAGGATAAACAATGATAATAATAATCACACGAAGAAGACGAACAGTCATACTCATAGTAATAGTAGCGAGAATACGAATACTAAGAGTAATAGAAGAACAATATTTAGAATTATGATTAGCCTGGCGGAGGATCCAACCATATGCAGTGATGAGTACCGTCTTTGTGAGCAACGCATTCGGTGGGGTTCCCTACAGGGCCACGAAACGCTGCCCTGGGTGCGGGAACCGCATGCGAACACCCCCACTGGGGCCTTCGGTGGAGCTCCCCATGGGGCCACGAAGCGCTGCCCTGGGTGGGGGAGAGCTTGCGGGCACCACCACAGGGGCCTTAAGTGGAGCTCCCTATGGGGCCACGAAGCGCTGCCCTGGGTGGGGGAACCGCGTGCGAGCACCCCCACTGGGGCCCACGGTGGAGCCACCCATGGGGCCACGAAACGCTGGCTTGGGTGGGGGAACCGCATGCGGGCACCCCCACTGGGGCCTTCGGTGGAGCTCCCTATGGGGACACGAAACGTTGCCCTGGGTGGGGGAACCGCATGCGAGAGCAGCCACTGGGGCCATCGGTGGAGCTCCCTATAGAGCCACGAAGCGCTGCCCTGGGTGGGGGAACCGCATGCGGGCATTTCCACTGGGGCGTTCAGTGGAGCTCCCTATGGGGACACGAAACGTTGCCCTGGGTGGGGGAACCGCATGCGACCCCCCTACTGGGGCCATCGGCGGAGCTCCCTATGGTGACACGAAACGCTGCCCTGGGTGGGGGAACCGCATGCGACCCCCCCCACTGGGGCCATCGGCGGAGCTCCCCATGGGGACACGAAACGCTGCCCTGGGTGGGGGAACCGCGTGCGACCCCCCCCACTGGGGCCATCGGCGGAGCTCCCTATGGGGCCACGAAGCGCTGCCCTGGGTAGGGGAACCGCATGCGGGCACCCCTACTGGGGCCATCGGCCGGGCTCCCCAAGGGGACACGAAACGCTGCCCTGGGTGGGGGAACCGCATGCGACCCCCCCCCCACCAGGGCCATCGGCGGAGCTCCCTATGGGGCCACGAAGCGTTGCCCTGGGTGGGGGAACCGCATGCGAACCCCTCCCCACTGGGGCCATCGGCGGAGCTCCCTATGGGGACACGAAGCGCTGCCGTGGGTGGGGGAACCGCCTGCGACCCCCCCCACTGGGGCCATCGGCGGAGCTCCCTATGGGGACACGAAACGTTGCCCTGGGTGGGGGAACCGCGTGCGACCCCCCACACTGGGGCCATCGGCGGAGCTCCCTATGGGGCCACGAAGCGCTGCCCTGGGTGGGGGAACCGCATGCGGGCACCCCTACTGGGGCCATCGGCGGGGCTCCCCAAGGGGACACGCAACGCTGCCCTGGGTGGGGGAACCGCATGCGACCACCCCCACTGGGGCCTTCGGTGGAGCTCCCTATGGGGCTACGGGCTACGAAACGTGAGAGGTGTGCCGAGCGCAGAGGCAAGGATGGGGAGGAGGGAGGAGGGAGGGGGCAGCGGGAGGAGGAAAGAACGCGGGGCGCTGTCTCTTCAAAACGAAGACCCAACACCACAGGATGGCTGGGAATAGTAAGAGGAGGAGGAGGAGGAGGAGGAGGAGGATGAGGAGGAGGAGGAGGGAGGAGGTCAGAACATCGCATTATTTAATCGCTTCGCTCACTCCGCCGGCCCATAATGTCGCACCGTGGTCGCCTGTCCGAGTGGTCGTTTGCAGTGTGGAGATGCGGCGTCGGGAGCTGTGTAGTGTTGGGGGCGTTCTTGGGGACCTCTTGGGCCGTCCTGGAGGCTTCTGGGGCCGTCTTGGAGCCGTCTTGGGCCGTCTTGGGGCCCTCTTGGGGGCCTCTTGGGCCCTCTTGGGGCGATCTTGGAGGCCTCTTGAGCCGTTTAGGGGCGTCGGGGAACCGAAAAGGTTAAAACGCCCAAATCTGTCCAACACCAAAGGAAAAGCACAGGTTTTTGCCTCTTGGGGCCCTCTTGGGAGTTCTCTTGGAGGCCTCTTGGGGCATCTTGGAGGCTTCTTGGGCCATCTTGGAGACGTCTTGGGCCGTCCGGAGGCCATCTTGGGCGTCGTGGAGCGATCTTCGGGCGTCTCGGACCTCTCTTGGACCGTGTTGGGGGCGTTCTTGGGGCCCTCTTGGGCCGTCTTGGAGGCCTCTGGGGCCGTCTTGGAGCCGTCTTGGGCCGTCTTGGGGCCCTTTTGAGGGCCTCTTGGGCCCTCTTGGGGCGATCTTGGAGGCCTCTTGAGCCGTCTAGGGGCGTCGGGGAACCGAAAAGGTTGAAACGCCCAAAGCTGTCCAAAACCTAAGAAAAAGCATTGGTTTTTGCCTCTTGGGGCCCTCTTGGGAGTGCTCCTGGAGGTCTCTTGGGGCATCTTGGAGGCTTGTTGGGTCATCTTGGAGACGTCTTGGGCCGTCTGGAGGCCATCTTGGGCGCCGTGGAGCGATCTTCGGGCGTCTCGGACCTCTCTTGGATTGTGTTGGGGGCCTCTTGGGGCCCTCTTGGGGCGATCCTGGAGGATCTGGGGGAGTGTCCCGGGCTCCGCCCGGGCTCCGCCCGGGGTACTTTTGATCCAGGGACCCCCAGGGGCCGCCCCGCGCGCGCGAACTAGAAATACTGTTTACCAGTTACCGGAGATCTTAGCACGCCTCTGGCCCGTTGGGCCGGCGAATGTTATCAGCACTTCCCTTGCGTGGCGTTTAGCTCTCCGCAGCAGATCCTCACCCACATGCTCCTTCTACCTGTCCTGTGCACGCAGTTGCTGTGTTGTGTACACCAGCGCTGCGTTGCATGTTACAGGACAGGAGCAGTGGTGTACACAGGCGCTGCGGTGCACGCAGGCACTGTGGTGTACACAGGCGCTGTGTTGCACATGGTTACTGCGGTGTACAGATTCGCTGTGGTGCACACAGGCGCCGCGTTGAAAACGGTTGTTGCGGTTTACGCAGGCGCTGTGGTGTACACGCGCGCTGCGGTGCATGCGAGCACTGTGGTGTACACGGGCGCTGTGGTGCAGATCGCCACATGCATGCTGTTCCTGCTTGGCAAACATTCCCGGACGCCGCCGGCGGGGGCGGAGGGGGGGCGGAACCGGGGCCGGCCGCTACCCCAGAAAATATAAGAAACACGTAAACTTGAATGTTCGTTGGCATCTCGTGGGAAGCGTCTCGGGGGCCTCTTGGAGGTAGATTGGGTTCCTCTTGGGAGCCGTTTGGGGGCCATTTTCGTTTTTTGTTTAAAAGTCTCTTGTGGGCTTCTTGGGGCCTCTTGGGGGCATCTTGGGGCCTCCTGGGCGCCTCCTGGGGCTTGCTGGGGGGCTCTTGAGGCGGAAGGCTCCGATTTTCGGTTCGTGTAACCTCTTTCGGACCCCTTTGGGCCGTCTTGGGCCGTTTTGGCTGCCTCTTGGCTCTTGGGCTGTCTTGGGGCCCTCTTGGGCCGTTTGGGGGCCCTCTTGGTGGGCCGTCTGGGGGCAATCTTAGAGGACT
Organism: Prorocentrum cordatum; assembly: GCA_963575745.1. Lineage (NCBI taxonomy): Eukaryota > Dinophyceae > Prorocentrales > Prorocentraceae > Prorocentrum > Prorocentrum cordatum. The sequence continues at coordinate 980,376 of CAUYUJ010008668.1, read as the reverse complement.
CTAGAGCCGTCTGGGAGAGTCGGGAAGCCGAAAAAGCGGGAGCGCGGAAATCCATCACAAAGCTAAGGACTGTCCATGATTTTGGCTTCTGGGGGCCTTCTGGAGATGCCCCAAGAGACCGCGTCTCGGGCCGATCTCTCCGCGACTCGAGGCCGTCTTGGAGGCCTCTTGGAGGCCTCTTGGGACCCCCTGGGCCCCTCTTGGACCCGAGAAGTCGCGCGACAGGCCACGGCAAGCCCCAGGGGTGCTCGCGGGAAGTTTTCTAGAAGAGTTGGTAGTTCGGGCTCCGGGCCCCCTTCCTCAGGAATGAGGACTGAGGCTCAGGAGAATTGGGCAAAGGACCCGAGGACGCGCCCGCTCCGCGCCCAGAGGCACGTTGGCGGATGTTAAGACAAGAGTCAAGAGCATACGCATCATGAGCCCTGCCGGCTCAAGACCAAACATGCCCAAACGGCTATGAATGTGGTATCCGCTTGTTTGTGCTCTACAGATGCAGATTCTGAATCTATCTCTCCTCTCTCCCCTGACTCTTTCTGGAAAATGTTCGACCCTCTCCGCGTGCTGTTGTTTTACGCGAGCTGTCACACATGACATGTTCTTGCGTTTTTGTTCATTTAATCCTGTGCTTTTCTGGACCCGGGTCATTTTTCATCCTTGCCGCCCCCTGTCGAATTTCTGCATTCCCCTGGTCTTCCTGCTCCTGCTGTTTCTTTCACTCCAGTGCTGGCTGCTGCTGTCCGTCCTCGTCCTCCTCCTTTCTGCTCCTCCTCCTTTTCCTCCTGCTCAACCTCCTGCTCATCTGCCACCTCCTCCTCCTCCTCCTCCTCCTCCTCCTCCTCCTCCTCCTCCTCTAATGTATGCAGCGCCTGTTTTTTCCCGATTGCGCAGAATACGATGGGGTCCTCTTTGGAGTTCCAGGTCCGCTAGGCATGCGTCGGCTGATAGAGATAACCAAGACAGTGGGAAGGGATGGATGAGAGGGGTAGGATGTCAGATTTGGCGCGTGCGCACCTATCTTGGCATTCCCACTCTCCGCTCCCCTCCCCTCCTCGTTCCGCGCGGGAGAGGAGGAGGAGGAGGAGGAGGACGGAGGGAACGAGAAGGAGGAGGAGGAGCAGGAACAGGAAGTGGAAGAGGAAGAGGACCACCGTCGTGGCTCGAAGTTTGAACCCCGAGGGACGGTGCCCTGAGGATTGGAAAGCGCTTCTGCGTGGGCTCTGCATCATCGTTCAGGGCCTCCCCTTCTTGTGGTCCTTTGTCTCGGGGACCCGCTCTTGAAGCCGGACGGAGCAAGGACGCGGATAAATCCGTTCGAGAGCGTTCCCGACCGCTCTCAGAGCGTTCTGGAACGCTCTGAGAAGGCCGCGGCGCCCGAGACATCCTCTAGAACCTCCGGGTCTCAGAGATTTCCGATTTATCCTCGTCCGAATTGACTCTCAATCCGGCCTCGCCTTAGAAAGAAGGCTGGTGGCGGCTGCGACGACGGCGACGACCCCGAAGGTGGAGCGCGACCACTTGCAGTGCCTGCTCCCGGGGGGCCCAGAGCTCCCGGGCGACGTGTCCGCACCGCCAGCCCCCGCCGGCGGTCCTTTCGGCGAGCGCCCTCCTCGATGAGGAGGAGGAGGAGAAGGATGATGATGATGCTGCTGCTGCTGCTGCTGCTGCTGCTGATGATGATGATGATGATGATGATGATGATGGCGATGGTGATGGTGATGGTGATGATGATGATGATGAGGAAGGATGATGATGAGGATGATGAGGCTGACGATGATGATAATAATGCTGATGATGCTGATGATGATGCTGCTGATTATGATGATGATGATGATGATGAGGAGGAGGAGGAGGAGGAGGAGGCGGAAGAGGAGGAGGAGGAGAAGAAATATTAGGAGGATTAGGAGGAGGACGAGGAGGAGGGAGGAGGAGGAGGAGGAGGAGGAGGAGGAGGAGGACCAGGAGGGGGGGAGGAGGAGGAGGAGGAGGAGGAGGAGGAGGAGGAGGAGGAGGAAGATAAGGAGGAGGAGGAGGAGGAGGAAGAGGAGAAGGAGGCGGAGGAGGTGGATGAGTGCGATGCGGAAGGGGAGGATGAGATGGCCTCACGGGTGCTCTTGTGCGCCCAGCGGCTTGCCCGAGCATGAAAGACGGAGGAGGAGGAGTAGGAGGGGGAGGAGGAGCAGGAGGAGGAGGAGGAGCAGGAGGAGGAGGAGCAGGAGATTCAGGAGATTCAGGAGATTCAGGAGATTCAGGAGATTCAGGATATTCAGGAGCAGGAGAGGCAGGAGGAGCAGCAGGAGGAGGATGAGTAGGAGACTGGAGCGCTGGACGGGGAGGCAGGGGGAGGGCCTCCCCCTCTCCCTTCCCCCTCTCTCCCTCGTCCTCTGGTGTCCGCTCCTATCTCCTCCAACCAACCTACCTCGCCCTCCTCACCATCGTTCTCCATCCGTCCTCCTGCGGCCTCTCCTGTTGTCTCTCCGGGAGACGTGGGTAGGTGGATAGGTAGGTAGGTAGATAGGTAGGGAGGTCGGTAGGTAGGTAGGTAGGTAGGTAGGTAGGTAGGTCGGTCGGTCGGTAGGTAGGTAGGTAGGTAGGTAGGTAGGTAGGTAGATAGGTAGGTAGGAGGAGGATGAGGAGGCGATGGAGGATCAGTAGAGAGATGACTGAGACTGAGAGGGCTGACGGGGTAGGGCAGGACGGAAGAAGATGATGAGGTGGAGGAGGAGTCTGGAGGAGGAGGTTGTGCTTCGCAGATTCGTGGATGGACAGCATGTTCGGATCTTGCGCTTGCTCAGTCGTTCTTGGAATAATGTTCATGCGAGCCGCTTCCATGAATGCTTGGCGTGTGCGGGCAGCACCCGGCGAGCTCATGCAACATTGCAGGACCCCGTGATCTTGTGTTGCGCGTAGCAGGGGCGTCGTGAGCTGCGCCACCACTCTGAATCGAATGCACTGTGGAAGAGTGTTCTGTGTCTCGGCATTGGCACGGCCCAGTAAGGGAGGCACGGACGTCCCAAACACGTTTAGCCTTTCAACAGCTCACATACTAAGGACGTGTTCGATCTTGATCGATACTTGTCGCACTGGATCTCTCCGTTGGCGCTGCTGCCATGCATCTCTGTAAGGCTTTACGGCCATGTGAAGGGGTGAAGGGCGAGGTCCGTAGACATTGGGGTGATACGGTTATGATGCCCAGCAGAGATGTGGGCTGTGGTATTGTAGCTGATTGCTCTCCTGCCGCCTCTCCTCACCTTCCCTCTCGCCTTCAGGATTGTCATACCCCCGAGCCCAAATGGCCGACTGGCGGAAACCATGGCTATGATTTGAGGCCCGCAAATTGCTGTTCCAAGCGCATGCTCGTGTTGCCCTTGCCGACGACGTCCCCCACACCACGGTGGCTCTCCGTCGACACTGCCGATGCGCCCTGAGGTCAGTGCAGATCTACATCTCGCCTGTCTTCAAGGGGCGAGAGCACTTGCCAGAGCCTCATCATGCCGCTCGGTAATGTCAGGGCACCCCTCGGCGGCTTGCAGCGCGCGAGCCCTGTGGGCGTCCCTTTTCAGAGGAACACATAGTGGCTGAGGCTGTTGTTTGCAGTAAGGCTTTGGGCCCACCGAGCGCGCTCGTCCGCGAATGACCTGTCATACCCGTCCCTGCAGGAAGCATGGGAGGGAGGACTGGAGCTCATTGAGGTGAACTACGGTCGACGGCGATCGCGATGGTCTTGTTTTGATCGTAGGGCTGACGCGCAGTAAGCGGCGAGAAGTTATCCCTGGTCCGAGCGAGCATGGAGAGCTATGTGAGTGGGAAGGCAGGCATGTTTGTTGGCACTGCCCCGATCCTGGTCCCGCGTTTCCTCCCTGCTGTTATTCCCTCCTCCGCCTCCCCTCTCTCCTCATCTTCCTCGTCGTCGTCATCGCTCTAGCCGCCCCCCTCTGCTTCCTCCTGCCCTTCCTTCCTCTTCCCCCTCCTCTCGCTTCTTCTTGCCATCCTCCGCATCATTCTTCGTCTCCTCGTTCTCCTCTGGCGCTGCATTGAGAATTCTCGGCTCTGGGCTAGCGGACGTGCTGTTCCAGAAGACGAAGACACACCAAAACGGCGGCGCAAAACGGCGGCGATGGAAAGGCTGGAACCAGCTGAATTCCGCATTGCGCGGACGATCGCGGACTCCGACCACCTAGCTGGCAACGGCTCGAGCGAGGGGATGAACAGTGTTCTGGAGCATGTTCACGAGGCGTGCGCGGCCGAGGAGGAGCGCATCGAGTTTGCCTTGAATCACGTCGTGGAGCTTGCCGAGCAGGTGAGCGAGGCGCACGTCGTTTGGCCAGCTTTGGGCAACTTGCCAGGCCCTTCACCTCATGCACCTCCTCCGCCGCCACAGCTCGAGCTCGTCCTGGAGCTGTCCGAGCAACACGACCTCGGGCACCGGCGGTGCGGTGGATGGGAGCGCTGCCGCTGCCGCCGCCACGCTGCGGAGTACAGCGCTCTGGAGATGGATCGATGCCCCGTGCATGCGACCGCCCGCCTCGTCGTGGACGTCGGAAGCGCTGGGCGATCAGCCGCATGGCGCACATCGGATGTCTTGAGGTGCTGCCTTTGCCTTGGCATCGCTCGGACGTGTGCCTTTTTCTCGGCGAGGACCATCGAGGAAGATGCTTGATCCTCTAGCACGAAATCGAAACGTGCACGGGGAATGGACCTCCGAGAGATGGCCAGTTGCGGCCAGGACACGACGAGACGCCTGGCCCGTTTGCGAGACGAGTGCCCCGGCGGGCCTCCGCAGCCTTCCGCGGCTCGCCAACCTGAAGGCCGGCCGGGCCGCGACGGCACGCGTCACCGAGCACCCGCCCGGGGTGCCGGCGCTGCGGAGCGTGGCGGAGTGGGGGGCGCGGCAGGCCCGTGCGGGCGCCGGCGCTGGGGGCGGCGCTGGCCAGTGGGTGCTGCTGCAGAGGGGCTGCGGCGGCCGCGTGAGGCAGGCAGGTGCCAGACGGGCACGGCCCTCGGGGCACTGTTGGTTCCTGTTCCCTCCTCGTTCTCTTCCTCCTCGTCCCCCCACCCCCCATCCCCTACCTCTCCTTCTCCTTGCCCCCGCTCCTGATCGTCGTTCTCTCTCCCACGTTGCTCCTGGGATTCTAGAACACCCAGCAAACTCTTTTGAACCCCCCGGAGATGCGAAACATCCCACCCCTATCCCCTCCTCCTCCCCCTCTATGTCACCCTCCCGCCCTGTCCGCGCTTCCGAAGCGATGGGTTTGTGCGAGTGGACCTATTCGAATAGAGGCCAGCCGGGTGCGCTTTTCCAATAACGCCTCGGCGTACATGCACCCGCGGGGAGCCCCCCGTGGTCGTAAACAATTTTCTGCCAGGCGGGGAGCGAAGAACGCGCAAACAAATCTCAGGGGGGTCCAGAGGTCTTTATAGATTTCCCCGGAGGACCATGGTGGCCTCTGGAGTCCCTTGAAGGCCAAAATACTTTCAGAGCGCTCAAGCACTTCATTCTCGAATGTCGATCCGCGACGACGACGAACGCGACGACGAAAGCGACGACGACGACGACGACGACGACGACGACCACGACCACGACCACGACCACGACTACCACGACCACCACCACGACGACGACGACGACGACGACGACGACGACGACGACGACGACGACGACGCCGAGGGGGGGCAGCACAAAGACGACGACCACATCGCGGCCAGCGCCCGCACGCAGCGGGCCTGGGCGTCGAGGGATCCCCGCGCTCGCCTTCCGAGGCTGGAGTGCATTCGCGCCGCGCCGCCCACCGAGCGGCCCTTCTTCTACCCGGCCCTGGCGAAGGATCTCGGGAGCGCTGTTCTGTTCCGGTGTCCCGTGCTCGCCTTCTCAGCTGGTTCTGGTGTCCCAGGTTTGCGATGTTCTATTCTCCTACACTGCCTCCTCCGTCCCCATTCCCCCTGCTTCCTCTTCCTCTCTCTTCCTCCCTGCTCTCCCTCTCCCCCGCATCCCCCCCTCCTCAGCTCCTCAGCCTCTGCCTCCGCTTGCCTCCTTGTCCTCCTCCTCGCTCCTTCCTTCCCCCTCCCCCGCATGCCTCCTCCTCAGCCTCTGCCTCCGCTGGCCTCCTCGTCCTCCTCCTCCCTCCTCCTTCTCCTTTCAGGTGCCCGTGCTCCGTCTCCCTCCTCCTACTTCTCCTTTCAGGTGCTTCCTCCGCCTCCTCCCTCCTCCTCCTCGTTCCCCCATCGCCTCCTCCCATTGGCCCTCCCCCTCCCCCCGCTCTTCGGCTGCTCTCCCTTCCGCTCCTCCTTGGAGGCGCCCCAGACATGCCTTGAGTTCTCCGAAGGCCCTTGGACGTCCTTGGAGGCCTGTCAGATCCTCCCAGAGATTCCCAGAAGCCCAAGGGATCCAAACACTCCAGCCAGTCAGGCTCAGGCAGCTTCTCCTCATTGCCAGGCGGCTTTCTTAGATCCTCCGGGACCCGCCTGGAGCGGCTGCCGACGAATATGTTGCACGGGCCTCCGTCATTGTCGCGGTCACGGTTACCTGCCTCGCCGATGTCTGTTCCCTCTACGCCATTGAAGGGCCCCCTCAAGAAGGAAATGGGCCCCCAGGGGAAAGGGGTCCTGATGTTTTGCGCCGTCTTCGGCACCCCAGTTTCGAGGTTGGGGTATGTTAATGATTCCAGGAGGCAGTGAGTTTTCGGGTCCCGCAGTCATGTATTTCTATTGGCTCCCGAGGCGGTGCTTATAAAAAATGCTTGCATCGGACTGGGGCCGTCAGAGAACGACTCGGGACAAGCAGCTGGTTCTGTGGAAAGCCCCAACGCCCAGGACACGCTCCCCTCATAACTCTTCTCCCCTGCATGCCAAGAAGGACCCACCCCATCATGCTTCTTCCTTCGTTATCCTCTTTCCTTTGTCTCACCAGCCTGAGACATATCCTTCTCCCTTAGATTGGAATCACCATGCCTCGATGCCTGTATGAATGATTCGCCCAGCTTCTGTGGGCACATCCCTAAGATTGTCAGCGCCTTGTGCTTGTCAATCTTAGGCATAGGGGTGAAATCGAGGCTGGTTACCTGCTCCCACGCGCGCGGTAGTGCGCGCCATCAAAGGACCCCTGTGCGGCCAGTCTGACTTGAACTGCAAGTGTATGCGAGCTACGCCGATGCCTTCATGAAACGGCTGCAGGCCGGCACCTGTGCAAGCCAGTGCTACGCCGTCGTGAGCAGCACCGCCACCGAGCGCGTACCAGTCAGTCATCGGTGATATCAAGATCACGGAGTACACAAAGCCTGCTGCCGTGGCCTTGGATCCCGAGCCGTGCTGCCAGAACAAGTGTAAAGATCCGGCAGAGGCGAAGTACTACAGGCTTGCGACGTCCATTCTCGGGACCAAGCATTGTGGGGAATGTGGCATGGACCCCAAGCAGTACCCTTTGTACCACCGCTTCGAAGCCAACCTGACAAAGGCAGATAATGACAGTCCTTGCAAGGCGTTAGGCTACACGAAGTATGACTCGACGGTGACGCACGGCTTCTGGAAGGCGAAGATGACTCTGGACCTCTACGACCTCCCCGAGAAGTTGGAGATCATGGTATATGGCTCGCGACAGCGGAACGCCCCTCGCAGTTTTTCAACCACGGCACGCCCAAGCAACCGCAGGGGGCGGCGGTCAAAAACGTGAGTGAGGTGTGTGCGCGTGTGGTGTTGCGACCAGCGCTGCCCACCCGAGAACGCTTCAGGTAAGCCCCCTTGTGTGCCCCTTGCGGTGCAACGACTCTGGACGGCATTGCCGCGGTCGGACCTTATGTACGAGGAGCTTCGATTGGGTCTACCGCAAGTGCTGGATTGCTCGCGCCAAAGAGAAGCTGTCTCGGTGGGCTGCTTAGTTTCCTGCTCGTAAAGAAGCACTTCCTCACGCGTTGAAAGGCCGGAGTCCGACATTTTCTGAGGCTCTGGGGTGTGTGCTGCCCAGCTACCGTCTTTGAAGTTCTTCTCGAATGCACCTGCCACAGAGCGAAGTGGCCCGCACATCAAATTCAAGGGCCCAGGCCAAATGACCTCGTTTTGTCCAGTGCGGATTTTCCTCATAGGTCCGTCGTGACTGGAGGTGCGGACTGGCAGGCAGTTCGTCTTCTCCTCTTGAGCTGCTCGGCTCTATGCGTTGCTTCTGCCTTCGGCTTGGCGGGTCGCATGCATCTGCAGTGCTCTTCGCTCTAAGAATGTGAATCGGCACGTATTGTCGCCGCGCACAAGAGCTGCCAGACTTCGGGGACGTGGTTTCGTAGCGCGCAGTCTGTTTACGCTCAGAATTGTTGTTTTCCCCCGCCCAGGGTGTGGATGGCGCTCAGTCGGATAAGTGCTAACCTGCTATTCTGTCTAGTTTTGTATCATGGAAGCACGCGTCACGCAAACCCTTGACCGTTGTAAGGAGTGGGAGCAGGAGGTGTGGTAAGGCTTGGGGTTGTGCTCAGAGGGCCAATGATCCCTGGTTGGCCTCACCACGCCCCCGTCCGGGGTGGTCTGAATTCCCCAGCGCCGCCTCAGGCGGCGCCCCTGGGGAATTTCGCGCCGCGGGGTCGGTGTGCTGAGACTTCCTCGTGCTACCTCGAGGGCCCGTTGGGGCAAACCCAGGTCACATCCGAGGGCTGTCTGTGCGCAGCCTCAGGATTGCCATACTTCCCTGTCCCACTTCCCGCAGCGGTCATGGAGGGCGCTCGGGAACGGGCGCCTTCCCTTTCCTCCTCCTCCGCCTCCTCCTCCGCCCATCTTTCTACTACTTCCTTCTCCCTCTGGTCAACCCTCTGCTCCGCCTCCTCCTCCTCCTCCTCCTCCTGTGCGGGAAATCCTTTGTCGAGCCCCTCCGAGCGTTCGCTGGCCGTACCTCAAGACGATTTCGGGGGGATGGACCACCACGGACCAAATGCACGTTACAGACACTTTATGGGGCTGTGTTTTCGGGTGTTCCCACACCGAATGCTCAGCGCACTATTTTAAGTGCCCCCGTCTTACCTACCTCGTTTGTCGTCCTCGAGCTGTCGTCTCGCCGTGCCCCGTCCTCTATCTAGGGCTTGGGCTCCATGTGCAATATCCCGCGTTTGACCTCACCCGGGAAAATGCAATTCTAGCAACAGCTCTCAGTTTCTAGATTTACCACGTTGCTAAGGACATCGCCTCGCATCAAGACGGGCGCCCTTTAACTCTACCGCAGCAGCTAGATGCCCTCAAAGCGGCATTAGCCAAAATGCCAAACACTTACTCGATGTTACCCCCTCCGCCCAATGCGGCTAGGCCATACAGTTGGCTCAGGCCGAGGCGTCGAGGTTGAGTCGTTGACGAACTCTGCGGAAGGTACTGGCGCTCCTCCTCCTCCTCCTCCTCCTCCTCCTCCTCCTCCCTCCGTGTCTTTCTCTCACCTCCCCCCCTCTCCTCATCCGTTCCTTCCTCCCCCCACGGCGGACTTCTACCTCCTCCGCGGTGGACTTCACCCTCTCGAAGAAGGTCTGGCGAGGCAAGAATCTCCATGCCACGCCATCAGTCAGCCCATTATGGCCCTACCCCTACGCGCGCCGAAGAGAGCATCTTCCCACACCCATGCGATGCACTCCCCGCGCTAACGAAACGTCTCAGAGTATACCATCTGCCTCGAGCTGCCCCTAAACCGAGGCTCGGGGAGCGTCTGGAAGCATCGCCTGCCTCATTGGATTTTTGTTCCGTGATGCGGGTTGCTGCAGCGGGCGTGGGTGACACAAGCGTCTGGCCTCTCGCGTTGGGATCAGGGCGGGTAAGGTGAGAACACGGGGTGCTCCCCCATCGATCACCGCCCAGGGTGAGCACGTATGTTCGCGACAAATGGGTAGGTCGTACCCTCCTCTTTCTCTCACACACTGTCTTTTGCGCCAGTCCCTCGGCTTGTTGTTTGAACATGTTGCGTTCAGAAAGAGTCCGGTGCCATCTCGGATGTCACCTCCGTCTTCGGTCGCCACAGTGCCCCAGTCGCGCTTGTGAAGAAGCTTCCTTTCTTGGATTTCTCCCACAGCTTGTGAGTGCGTGTGGGGCGAGGGGTGGGAGCAGTCCAGACACGTTGGCGCGGCAGGTGCAAGCGGCAGGCGTGGCCGTGTCGCGCCAGCACGTGCGCCGCTCTGTCCCGGGGAGCCCGCGCCCGCCCAGGAGCGCAACGAGCTCGTGGGCAACCAGTCCGAGCAGGCGACGGAAGAGGGCCGGGACGGCCCGTCACGGCAGAGCTGTGCCGCCTCGCCTCGGCTTGGCGGCGACGCCGGCGCAGGCCTCCCAAGGTGGAGCACCCTCAGGGGGCCCGTCCCGGGCCCCAGGACCCGCCGAGCAACGACCCACGGCGCGAAACACGCGAAATGTCAGCCTCGGGGGAGCGGAGATCGCGCAAGATTGGACACGGTGCACGCGGTGCCAGAAGCCAGCGCCCAGGTCCGTAAGGCCGGAACGTGTTCTCAAGCGGTGGCGAAGCGTTCTGGTCTGGTTCTATGTCTCTGCGCACGCGCTCCCGGGTAGAACTTGGTGGCCGATTGTTCATAACTTTGTTGGAACATTCCTGGTTGGTCGAATGTTGTGTTAACACGTCGGCATCGTGGGCATAATGGAACAAAGTGTGCTTGTGTCTCTTCTTTGCTGGTCCCTGCCATCTAACCTTTTTGGCCATAACATGGCCCACATAAGAACATTACGGTGCATCTATACCGCCGATTTGAAGTTTCCGTCGATTTGTTGTTGCTGCAAGTAGACCCGATCTTATCAGTGTTCACGACAATACTATAGATGTCACAGGCGAAGTGCCTGCTTGCATTCTTTGTGACCTGGGCTCGTGCCTGAGGCTTACGTACTTGAGGCAAGTGTGCCCTACATGTGGCAGTCACGCCCTGCTGTGCGGTATTCACGACGTCCCAAGACTATTGATAGTGTGTGCCTCGATGCGCCCATTCCTTGTGATCCGATTCGTTATGAGCATTCGCATTTTGTTGTCGCTGTCTTCGGAACATGTTGGCGGGGCATGGCCAACACGGGGGAAACATATCCCGAACGTTTTGGTGCAATCCACTGCGTGCTTCAGCTGATGACCGCGGCCCGTCACTGGCTGTTACCCCGAGAAACAGGCGAGCGAGAGAGAGGGAGAGAGAGAGAGAAAGAGAGAGATCGGCAAGCACCGACATGCAGCACTTCTGTTCCCCGATTCAGCCCCAGACCAGGCTCTGGCCCCAGCCCTGGCTTCGGAAAACCATTCCCTAAGCGCGTGTTTCTTTACTATCGGATTGCATTTCCTGGCATGGGCCAGGGAAAACAACTCCCCAAACACATGTTTCTGTGTCGTTTGACTGCCTTTCGGCTCTGGCCCCGGTCTCCAGGCCCGCACGCTTCTGGCAAGTCTTGGCTTCTTGAACTTTTTTCAAGCACCCTCGTGGACCGTCTTGGCCCTCTCTGGGGCCGTTCCCGGATCACCTTGGGCCGTCTTGGGGTCGCACTGAGGCTGAATGGGTCCGTCTTGGGGCGTCCTTTGGTCTCCCTCTGGCTGTCTTGGGCTGTCTTGGGGCGCCCTGGACCAGGCCAGTCCCGTGGCGACCCGAGCAGCTGTACGCGCGCTTCGAGCGATCGCATCCGAACAGTGCCAGACACATTCGCAGCTACATCTAATTAGGCCATGCCGCCAGAAAAGATGTAGGCCTGGTAGCAAGCAGAGTGAAAATGTGCTTGTCCTTCGAGAGTGGTCCCGGCGAATTTGAATACTTACCGCTTCTGCTTCCAAGCAGCACTTGGATCCACTCGTAATCTCAAATGTGCGGACCCTCAGGTGAAGACGCTCATCTGGCTCATGACATGGTGGTCGTTGAAGCAGGACTCCGGTTCGGCTTTCTGCGGGTATTGTTTCGATGCGCAGAATTGCATTGTTGTTGTCCTCATGCCTTCGTTATGCATCTCGCTTCGCCGCCTTCGTTGGTGTCACTATTTCGCCGCCGCCGTCGTCGTTGTCATCGTGGTTGTTGTCGGCGTTGTCCTTGTCGTCGCCTTTCAGTTTTGGCTTAAGGCTGCGATTCCTGGATAGATCGTATGGTTCAACTCGAGACCTCCATACTCCCTGTCTGTTCCCAACCCTCATATGTTGGGCCCCCTCTTTGATTACAGCATTGCTGCTCCTATTCTCTGCCCACCTCCTCTTTCCTCCCTTCCCCTGTCTCCTGCATCCAGCTCTCGGTTACCTGCTGCTTCCGTGTGTTATTCTTACTTATAGATACATGTTTTTGTGCGTGTGGTTGTGTGTGTGTTGCGGGTGCGCTTTCTGGGCGCTGCCAATTGCGCAATTGTCGCCGCGTTTGTGGGCTCATGGGAGGTCCAGGTTCATCGGGGTGGGTCTCTGTGGCAGACCCATGTGGGACCTCGCCTATCTGGGTGCTGTCAGCTGCGCACCTGTCGCCGCATTCGTGAGCTCCTGCCACAGAGGTCTAGCAGAGTGCGGTCCTGAGCAGATCCACGTAAAACCTCGCCTTCCTGGACGCCGTCAACTGCGCATCCGTCGCCCATATCGTGAGCTCCTGAACGGTCCAGCAGAGTGTCAGTGCTTGGCCCCACGCATACCCACGAGATGCCATGCCTGTGCTGGCGCTGCTGGCTGCGTAACTGCAGCCGCTTCCGTCATATCTTGGGCAGGTCAGCGGAGCATGGTCTTCCGCGGACCTTCATGAGACCTCGCCTCCCTGGCCGCTGCCAAGTGTTTCATCGTCGCCGCTGTCGTATTATTTTTGAGGTCCAGCGGGGGTATTGTCTTGTGCGGGCCTACATGAGACCTCGCCTCTATCGGCGTTGCCAACCACATGCGAAATTACCACCGCTTGCGTGATCTCTTGGTAGGTCCAGCCGAGAGCGGTCCTGGCATATCCAAATGGTACCTCGCCTCCCTGGGCGCTGTCAACTACTCAACTCGTGATCTCCTGGGCGGTCCAGCGGAGTGTGATCTTTCGCATACCTACATGGGGTATCGCAACCCTCCCTGGGCGCTGTCAGCGTTGCAGCCGCTGCCGCTTGAGCTGTTGACGGAGTTCAGCGGGGTGTGGTCATACGCAGACCCTCATTCGACCTTGCCTCAATGGTTGCTCTCGCATGCGCCATTGTCGCTTTTTTTGCAGGCTCACGGGGGTTCCAGCGGAGCGCGGTCCTGCGCAGACTCAAAGGAGATCTCGCCTCCCTGGGCGCTTCCAGCGGTGCAGCAAGCTGCCGCTTCCGCGATTTCCTGAGGGGGACCAGCGCGCAGGCCTGCACAAACCCAGGTGAGGCCTCGCCTGTATGGGTGTTCTCAGCTGCGCACCTGCCACCTCCTTGGTATGCTCCTGGGCGGTCCAGTGTAGCGCGGCCCTCCGGAGACCCGCCGGAGACCTTGCCTCCCTTGGCGTTGTCAGCTGAGCCCGAAGGAGACCTCGCCCCCCTGGGCGCTGCCTGCTGCGCCGTTGTCGCCGGTTTCGTGAGCTTCTGGGTGGTCCACCAGAGGTCTGACCTTCGTGCACCCACCCCGTGGTTCTGCCATTCGTCGTCGGTGGGTGTGGTGTGTCCCTGGGTAATGTTCATTGTTCTTCCTGCGCAGTGCCATTAATGGGAGGCATGCTGGCGTGTGCGTGGTAGATGTAGAATGGCATGTCATGGCCGTGGGTGAGCTTGTCTAAAAGAAGGGTCTTGCCACCCACTGCTAGTATCGCCTAGATTTGACCCAATAGAGTCCTTGAAAGGGTTGGCGTGATTGACTAAGCAGCAAGCAGCACACATCGTCCCGAAGCGACCAGAAGGCAAATATTTCCAGGGCGGTCACACAGATCAGAAATACATGCATTTCGTGTCGTGGAATGCTGTACGCGTTCTTCCCGCCAACACCTCTGCAACATGTAATATGTGGTATAAAGGGTGCTGCTTCATAACCCAAAGATGGTACCCCACTAGCCGCATCGCAAAAACGGCGTGTGAATCTCCAGGAGCCCGTTCCGCTGATATAAGAATTCCGGTGAACTGCCTACGCGATCATCCCCTTCCTCATCTCTCTCCTCCTCCTTCCCATTCCTCTTCCCCTGCTCCTCCCGACTCTCCCTTCTCCTCTGCGTACTCCACCTCGTCTTCTTCCCCTCCTCTGGCCCTCTGCTTGCATTAGCAGCATTATCATCCTCATCCTCGCTGCCGGCCGTCCTTTTCCGTCGCTGTTCACTCGAGCTGATTTCGGTGTTGGCCCGCGTGCGTTGCAGGTGCGTGCAGGCCTGGCGTGGGCGATGTTGTGCCACGCCAGTGCCTCTCGCAGGCACCGCCGCGGTCGGGGGTGCGGTGTCCCCCTGGCGCTGGCGTGTGCAGCCTCGTTTGGGGTGGCCGTTGCCTCGCTTAGGGCTGCAGCTTTCCTCGCCGGCAGTCCACTGCAGCGGCGCAGGGCCGCCGTGCTCCGCACCGGCAGGGCCGCCACCCGCTGGCAGGAGAAGCTCGACAGAGCGATCCTTGAGGTGGACGTCGAGCCGGAGGTCCGATTCCGCAGCCTGCAGGAGGTGCTGCAAGATCCAGGCTCCGTCATCTCCGACATCGGCAAAGCGGTCGGCGCTATCCGCGAAAAAGGGTTCAGGGACGGGCACGGCGAGGCGATCGACACTCTCTGGCCCAAGGGGACACTGGCGCGCTCGGACCTCGAGGGCCTGCAGGCCCTCACAAAGCAGCTCCCCGAGATCGCCGAGGACCTTCGGAACCTGGGGCCTTCCAGCTTCCCCGAGAGCGGCCCCGAGAGCGGCTCGGGCGCATCGCGCCCGAGCCTCGGGGACGTCGCCTCGGGGCTGCTCACGCTCGCGCTGGACGACAAGAAGCGGGAAGAGGCCGTGGAGGAGGCGCGGAACGTCTTCCGGCGCATGCCGGGCGGTTTGGAGGCGCCCCGCTACGAGGTGGTGCGCACCCTCGGCGACGGAAACCGTGTGGTGCAGATTCGACGCTACGAGCCGTTCACCGTGGCCAAGCGCTCCATGCCCAACGGCAATGGCACAGGATTTGCTTCTGGGCAGGGCTTCACTAAGCTTGCGGGTTACTTGTTCGGCAACAACACTCAGAGTGTAGCAATGGAGATGACCACACCTGTGGAGATCAGCTACGATGGGAGTGACGAGGCTGCCATGTCTTTTGTGCTGCCATCGGCCTACGCTGACGCACCCCCTCTTGCCATGACCGACGACATCGAGGTCGTTCAGGTGCCCCAGCGCCTTGTCGCTGTCAAGGGCTTCCCTGGTGTGGTCACAGAGGGCGAGGTGCAGAGGCAACGCGCTGCGATGTCCGAGCTCCTGCAAGAAGAGGGTGTCTTCCAGCAGGTCAACGCCAGCCAGTACAGCGTGCTGCAGTACAACCCGCCCTACACCCTGCCGTGGCGGCGCCTGAACGAGCTGGCCGTAGTGGTGGTGCCGGGGCCCTCCGGGGCCGTGCCTGCGGCCGTGCCTGCGGTCGCGCCTGCGGTCGCGCCTGCGGCCAACCCGGCGGCCGCGCCGGCGGACCAGCGCCCGCCCGCGGACGAGGCCGAGCCCGCCAGCGCGGCCGAGGACGCCGACACGAGCGCCAGGGCGTGACAGGCCCCAGCCCCGCAGGGCGATCCCTGGCCCCCCTCGCGCTGTGAAGCACTCACGGCGGGGCAGGCCGCCTCCCGACAACTTTTTGGCATCCATGGGGGACCTTTGCTGGGCCCAGGATAGGAGCCGTGACTGTATGGCCTTGGGCGCAAGACTGGTCGCGGGGAAAGGGCCCAGAGTTCTGGGGGCCAACGGTGTACCTATAGAATCCTCAGGGTAGGCCTACCCTAGGCCTACTCAGGGCCTGCCCCTAGGCCTGCCCTACCAGCCTAGGGCTTACACCTGGGCCTATCCTAGGCCTACCCCTAGGGCGCTAGGGTAGGGCTTTCTTAGGCTACCCTAGGGCCTAGGGTAGGGCCTACCCTGGGGTACCCCAGGGCCTAGGGTAGGGCCTAGGGTAGCCTAGGTCTTGAGTCTTCTATATCACGGTGTGACGAGATCACGACGCCGCGGGTCTTGGGATATCGAGGGGCGCCAGCTCTGCGCCAGCTCCGATCCAGGTCAGGCCGCGGAGGCCCTCGAGGCCTCCGAAGGCCTCCGGATGCAGGCCGATCTGAAAACAGTGTGGCCTTCGATCCCCGAAGCACGAGGATACAGGAGGAGGAGAGGAGGAGCAGCAGGAGGAGGAGGAGGAGAAGGAGAAGGAGGCGGAGGAGGCGGAGGAGGAGGGGATCGACAACATCATTGATTTACTCAAGGATTGGTGCTTGTCGTTGAACCTGCGAAGCATGCGTAGAATGCTTCGTAGATCTACGGAACATTATACATTATTCGTTTCCTGGATTTGACGAACAAACGACAGTTGGGGTAAGTCAAGTCGGTAGTCTGTAGTCGACCCCCTATTCGAGTCGGGTGTTGCTAGACGTTCCCCAGGCCCAAGGTGCCCCCAGAAATTCCCAGAAGGCCACCGAGGCCCCCAGAGCACCCCTCACGAGGCCCAGAGGGCCCAGGGCGCCCCAAGCCGGGGGCACCCTGGACCAAGGGTACCCGGAGCACCCCCCTGCTCGAGGGGCGTCTCCTGCGAGGCCGCCCGCGAGGCTCCTCGCTGGCGCTTCCTCCATGGGGGTGGGCACCGGCGGGCACCTTGCCGGCGGCGCGTGCTTCTTCCGCCACGGAGCAGGCGGGGCCCGAGGCTCTTCGCCGCTCTCTCGGGCTCCCCGGGGCCTCCACGGGCCCCGGGACGCCGAGGAGGAGAGGGTACGCCCACGGGGCTGCGGTCGGACCGAGGTAGAAGATCGAGGTCGTTTCGGGGAGGGTACCCTAGTGATCTTCGTGTTTGTTGGATGTGCTTGTGGATCCTGGGGAGGGTGACCTCAGATGTTCTGTTTGTCTTGGCCGACGGAGGGTCTCATGCTCTTGAGGGATGGTTTTCTGGCCTAGGTCCGACTGTGCCCTTCCCTCGTTTCGTTTTCGCGTTTGGGGCCTGCTGGGAGGCCCTCGTCGCCACCGCTGGATTCGCCTCGAAATTCTGGCCAGAACACACCCCAGGAGAGGTCCCGGGACGAGCGGTATCGGTACCTTTGTTTTCCCTAGGGACTGTCAAACAGCAGCTCAGCATGAGAAATTTGTCCCTAGCCAGCATTGAACATACCCCCATCCCTGTGATTGGCATCGCCTCATCTCGAGGCCGATCTTAAGGATTCCCTCCATTTTCGAGGGCGCATCCCTAAGATTGTCGTCGCCTTCTGACCTGTCAAGTTTTGGCATACGGATAACTTCGAGGCTGGTTCGTACCAGGGACAGCCTCGGGATCCAGGCACAGGATCCTTCAGGACCCGTCTCCTTCCTGCCAGCATTACCGTCGCGCCTCCTCCTAAGTTTTTTCGGCCGGGGCCTTCCGACAGTGCGACCACCGGCGGCGGCTCTTCGGCGTCGGCGGCGGCGGAGCGCGGGCGCGGCCAGTTTTCCGGCAGTTTTCGGCGGGGCTGGCGGCGCACGAGGTTTCACGAAGAGGCCCCGCGTGCGCGCCAGGCTGCACCGCTGGCGCCACCCGCCCGGCCGTAGGGCGGCAGAGAGGAGAAGTTGTGGCGCTTCACCGATCACGGTCTGCTCCCTGCTCCTGTGCAGCAGCACCGCACTTCAGCCGCCGCACTCCCGTCATCCTCACCTTTCACCCCCTCCTGCTGCCCCTCGTCTTGCTCCCGCTCCTCCTTCTCCTCCTCCTCCTCCTCCTCCTCCTCCTCCTCCTTCCCCTCCTCCTCCTCCCCCTTCCTCCTTCCTCCTTTCGCTACTCCTCCTCTACCTCCTCCTCCTCCGTTTCCTCCCACCATCTCCTTCTCCTCCTTCTCTTTCTGCCCCCTCTGTCCCTGCTTTTTCGCCCATCCCTCCTCCACTTATGAAAACACGCGCTCCACGATGGTAGGGCAGAGTCAGGGCTCACCCAGGCTGCCTTGCGTGGGCGCGTGAAGGCGGCGGGCCGGGGCGCGGGGTGGGCGACGACGGCAACAAAAATGATAATGCCGACAATCTGCACAGCGGAGCCCGGAGCCCCACTCCAGCCACGCACCAGGGACACTGCAAGAGCATTCATCTCCCTGACTATGATATGTCTCGCCGCTGCTACTCAAACCTTGCTGAAAGCGGCGCTGCTCTCTCTCTCTCTCTGTCTCTCTATCTCTCTGTTTTTTGTTTCACTCTCTTCCTCTCTCTCTCTCTCTTTTTTGCTCTCTCTCTCTCTCTCTTTTTATCTGTCTCTGTCTGGGCAGGCAGGTAGGTCAGTAGTTAACGCCCCTCGCGGACCACTTCATCTGTCGATGTCGTCTGTTTGGGTGATCCTGGAGCTGCGATGGCTCCGTACGTGCCACCCTGTTCCTAGGGCCTAGGGCCCAGGGACTCGCCCCGAATAGTCAACCATCGCATGGGCTCGCTGTGCCGCGAGGTTGAGTTCGGGTCGGCCATCGATCTCTCGGTCTCGCATTCTGAAGATCATTTCAGCGCATGTTCCTGTCCGTTAAGGCGCCTTCGGCACTCCAGGTGGCAGCGAGCCAGTCGGTCATTCAGACAGTCAGGCAGCCAGCCAGTCAGCCAGTCAGTCAGTCATTCAACCAGTCAGCCAGTCAGCCAGTCAGTCAGCCAGCCAGCCAGTTGGTCAGTCTCCTCTCTCTCTTTCTCTCTCTCGCTCTCAGGAGGAGGAAACTGCACCTCGTTGATCCCTCTCTCTCTCTCGTCTCACACTCTCGCTCCCAGGTCGCCCACAAGGGGGCGCGAGGATGGCAGCGCTTCGCGCTCCGCGGCGTGTGCCAGGGACGACCGCGCTCCGAGCGGCGCGAGGCGCGGCGTCAGGCGAGCCACTGCAGCCCTCTTCCTCTTCCTCTTCGACTGCAGCTCACACACACATCAAACTCCGAAGCGCTGAACTGGAGCTACTGCTGCTACTGCAACTGCACACCGCTCAAGGAGCAAGAGGAGGAGGGAGCAAAAGGAGGAGGAGGAGGGAAAGGACAGAGACAGAGAGCATTGCCCAACCCAGCTCCCGCCGCTGCTGGTGAGGCTTTTGCCAACAGCGGAGGAGGCTTCTTCCTACCCCTCCGCCCCTCTCTCTCTCTCTCTGGCTATCCGTATTCCCCCCCCCCCCCCCCTCTCTGGTCCAGGAGGAGGAGGAGGAGGAGGAGGAGGAGGAGGAGGAGGAGGTGGGAGGGGAACCTGGCGTCAGCTCACGGCGCCAACGTGGGCGGCATCGGAGCGCACACTGCGTCTCATTGAGCCCCGTCGGGCAAGGCCTCTCCGTCTCCCTCTCTCCCTCTCTCCCTGGGGCGTTCCAGAGAGGTCCACGCCCTCGGCGCCGCTTGGCTCGGGTGGATGCCCGAGGAAGTACACGGCGGCGGCCCTGCCAGCAGAAGACGGCAGAAGGCCAGCGGGAGCCAGCGGAGGTAAAAGCGAAACATCCACAGTAATGGATTCAGGGATGTTGCATTCGGCCAGGTTTCACGCGGTGCGAAACAGTGTTGACGAAGTGCTTTCGCCATTACCAGCTTCGGTTGGGGAGGAAAGCCCTGGGCAGGGTTCGAGAGGTCCGAGGGTCACGCAAAGGAAAGATCACGATGCCGGAAGTCGGAGTCTCTCTCTCGCTCTCGGTTTCTGCACCCATCCTTGCTCGCCGCGCAGAACTGGACGTCCGCGTTGGCCGGGCCCTCCGACTGGCTGGTCGAGCTGGCCCTGGCCTCGGCACGTCTTGACCGGACATTGCGAGGGAAGGTCGTGGGACGCCCATTTCTGCAGATTCGTGCCTTGTCGGGGCGGCGGTGGCGTGGGCGCGGGCATCTAAGTTTCAAGTCCGGCGTTCGGGCTTCAAGGCGGTCGTTTCGGGCCCCAGGCCCACAGCGAACAACGCAAGGCATGATATGCACAAGAAAGATGGTGTCGACAGTTTCTAGGGACCCCTGGCAGCTGAGATCGTTCAAGCCTGAACGGAGACCACCTGTCATGTCTAGAACTAGCTGTGCCTACCCGGGTCGGTTACCTGCATATCTTCCCAGCCGAGTGAGGGCGTGTGCACCGACATCGGGTCCAGGGTTGCCCTGGCACGGGCGTTTTTTCGACCGCCCAGACACAAATACTGTGGAACGATGAATCGGTTCTAATTTTAATTTGGAAGTTTTCTCTGGGAGTCAACCATTCCGCCATCTCCCTATGCCCTCACACCGAGGTGCCTCCATTCAGACAGATGGGTATGATGAACAACAGCTATTCTGTTGTCAGGTCTATAAGAACCGCTGCTGGGATGTATTCGTGTGTTCTCCCATCTAGCTCCCCACCGATGTCTTCAAGAGTTTCTACTTGGTGAAGCGTTGCGTGTCCCCACCAGCCTGCCAGAAAGGATTGCTAGGTGCCTTGATCAGGGTGGGGGACAGGTGGGCCAGCCATCAAACATCGACTGAATCCGAGTATCAACCTGAGCAGATCCAGGAATCATGTGTACAGCCTTTGCCAGGTCTCCTGATATGGGGAGTGGGACGTGCCAGGTGGGCGATGCCGTGCATCAGGGTGCAGCCCTCACTTGGGTCTTAATTGTCGGGCTGCTAGAGCTCCACTGTCGCGTGCGATTTTGCTCATGAGGGTGCAATCCTCGCGAGGGGTCCCTCTCGTTGTCTCGCCAGAGACTACCTCACGAGTATACCTCTGTTCGACAACTGCAGCCCCACTCCAGCAACCACTTGTGTCCATCAAGATGAAAACCTTACCTCACGCGGGTCCATATCATTACGCTACCAGAGCAGGGCTCCCAGCTACGATTCAGTCATCAGAGCGTTCTCACCCCGAGCGGACTCTTGCCAGAACAATCTCATGTCGGAGGTGTTATGAAGCGGTGTTTGCTGGAGCGGTCTCAGTTGTAGTTGCCGTGGCGGTTCTGCCAGAGTGGTCTCTGCCAGAGCGGCGCTCCCCTTTCACCAGACCACTGGACCAATTGGGTTAGGCATTTTTTTGTTCCGCTTCATGTATGATAGGGGGCCGCGTACTCCTAGTCTAAGCCTGAGAATCGAGCGCCAGCTTGCAAGGCTTCGCAAATCGGTCCCGAGTTCCATCATCCGATAGCAGAGGCTCCTGATCAGGCAGCCGATCATCCCACACCGGACATGATGACGACGATGATGAGGACGAGGATGTGGAGAAGGAGGGGATGAGGAGGATCAGGTAGCGGAACTGGAGCACTGGGATGTTAGGGTAGGGTATGCGGAGCAGGCGTGGGTAGAAGAAGAGCAGGAGAAGGAGCAGGAGCGAGATGGGGGGACGAGGCGGAGAACGGAGAGGGAGGAGGAGGAGGAGGAGCAGGAGGAGGAGGAGGAGCAGGAGGAGGATGAGGAGGAGGAGGAGGAGGAGGACGAGGTGGAGGAGGAGGAGCAGCAGCAGCAGGAGGAGGAAGAGGAGGAGGGGGAGGAAGAAGAGGAGGATGAGGAGAAGGAGGAGGAGGAGGAGGAGGAATACGGTAGGGGAAACAAGTATTATGAGGGAGGAGGGACGGGCAGTACGAGGCGGAGGGGGAGATGAAGGGTTGATAAGGTGAACGAGGAGGAGGAGGAGGACTAGGATGAGAAGGAATCTTCAGAGAAGGAAGAGCATGATGATAAGAAAGGTGATGATCAGGATGAGGATGGTGATTATCAGGATGAAGAGAATGGTTTTGACGATTATGGTGATGCTGGTGATGCTGCTGATGATGCTGATGATACTGGTGATGATGACGATGCTGATGATGCTGATGATGCTGATGCTGTCAATGCTGATGATTATGTGTTGCTGATGATGATGCTGAGGATGATTATCATTATTTTGAGGATGATGATGCTGATCTTGATGATGATGCTGCTGATGATGATGATGCTGATGCTGATGATGGTGATAATGCTGCTGCTGGTGATGGTACTGATGCTGATGATGATGATGCAGAGGCGAATTGGTAGAGGGTGAGGAGGAAGAGGAGGAGGAGGAGGAGGACGATGAGAAGTAGGACCGAGAGAGGGTGGGATAAGGGGAAAGAGGGGAGGACGAAGAGGAGGAGGAGGAGGAGGAGGAGGAAGAGGAGGAGGAGTAGGAAGAAGAAAGCGGCGAGGAAGAGGAGGCGAGGCGGAGGAAGAGGAGGAGGAGGAGGAGGAGGAGGAGGGAAGGGAAAGGGGAGGGGCCAGGAAGAGCAGACGGATCGGGGTGGACAAGTAGGACGCGAAGACGGCGGATCGGGAGGTGCACGGAGGAGGAGGAGGAGGAGGGTCGGTTACCTAATTGAACGAAAGGCATAAACTAGGACTCCCCAGAACCTCATAGAACGCTCTAAATCGCAAATTCCTCCAGGAAGTTCTCGGTTCCCAGCTCTGGATCTTCAGCTCGGCTCCCATCTATGGCTATGGATATTCGGCCCTGTTTTTCTGGATGCGCGCTTCCAGTCTGTGCTGATTTCGGCCACTACATGTGCTGCCCTCGCCGGCTTCACCTCTTGTTCTCCCTGGTGGTCACCTGCCCGCGTCCCCCATTACTCGCCTTGGACTGGGTGTGGAACCAGATTCTGAGCTGCAGTATCCACGTCCCAGTTTGCATCATATGAGTGTCTTGGCACTTCACGTCACAAGCCCAACGCAGAGTATGATGCGCGAGGGAGCGTGCCAACGCTCCCACATTTCAGTACACGATCCTGGCAGCAGCGAAGGCGGCCATCGGCTGCTGATCGCGCTGCCGCACCGTATTTGCGAACTGATTCGGTGCGGTCGCTCAAGTAAGTTCTCTCTTTCTCTCTTTCTCTCTCTCGCTCTCTTTCTCTCCTCCAGAGGCCTCAGGAGAGGTTCAGGAGAGGGTGCAGCAGCACGGCCGAAGACCCACGTCTCCTCCCTCCCTCCCTCCTCCTGCCTCCCTCCCTCCCTCCCTCCTGGAGGGGGAGGAGGTGGGCGACCCGAGGCCGTGGTCCACGCGTGCCGGCAGCCCGGAGGCGTGGCGGGGTTCGATCTCGCGGAGCGCGTGGCGCGCGTTCTCGAGGCCTCGCGCCGTCGCCGCCGCCGCCGCCGCCGTCGTCGTCGCCGTCGCCGTCGCCGCCGCCGCTGCCGTCGTTGTCGTCGCCGTCGTCGTCGTCGTCGTCGTCGTCGTTGTCGTCTCCCTCTTCGTCCCTCGTGCTCCTTCCCCCCTCGCCCTCATCCTCCTGCTTCTCCTTCCCTCTTTCCGCCGCGCGCTCGGCAAGAGGAGGAAGAGGAGGAGGAGGAGGAGGAGGAGGAGGAGGAGGAGGAGGAGGAGGAGGAGGGAGGAGGAGGAGGAGGACAAGGAGGAGGAGGATGGAGGAGGAGGAGGAGGAGGACCAGTGTAAACCTAAGACTCATCAGCGATGTTGGAATCGGCCCATCATCCAAGCTCTCTCTTCATAGGCCCCATACAGGGCTCATTTCCACTGAGGGAACTGCCTCGTTGGGAGACAATCGTTTGAAGATCCCGAAACATGTCGAAACACCATTCTCGGGACTGCAGCGCCACGGATCAACCTGACTGTTGCGTCTTGACGACCCTGAATCGCGCCAGGACGCCATTCTCCATTCTTGGGATCTCAACACCGCGAATAAGCGTAACTGTTGCGCCCTCACAATCCTGAATCCGTTAAAGATACGACTCCTGGTACGCTACGCTGACCATGGGGATCCGTGAATCCATTGCAACTTTTAGAACCAATATTCGCGGCGCTAAGGCGAGAGCCACATTTTGAAATCGAGCCGCCCTCAATCCGTGAAGCTCGCGGCAAAGTTTAATACGAATGTGCGCGGCGCTGAGGCGAGAGCCACATTTTGAAAACGAGCCGCCCTCAATCCGTGAATTTCTTGCAAATGTTTAAAACAATATTATTATGTGTATAGATATGGGCGGCGCTAAGGCGAGCGCCACATTGTGAACACCGCCCGCCCTCTATGTGTGAAATTGCTGTTGCGTTTTTCAAGCTTCAGGGTCATAAGTGGTGGGGAAGCCTCAGGCGAAACGCCCGGCCCGCCCTTTCGACCGGCCTCGGGGTGCGACAGGGAGGAGTTATTTAAAAGGAAAAGGAATGGACGGACAATGCGGAGGAGGAGGCGGAGGAGGAGGCGGAGGAGGCCGCGCAGCCCTCTGTCTGGTGCCCTCGCCCTCGGGGCACTGGTTCCCAATCGCTTCGCGGGGTCGTTCCAGGGTGGCCCACGGGGCCCCCTTGCGGTGGCCCGATGGGAAGCGCCAGGGTCCCATGTCGAACGAGAGAGTCCTCATGGATCGGGGAGGAGGCACCTGGACCCAGAGATCCGACGCTAGAGAAAAATTGTAGCGGCGGGTTTCTGGTAGTTTTCGGCCTCCAGGGGCCCTCGCCGGTCCTCTAGACGAGAAGCTGGCCCTAGGGAAGTAGTCCGTACCTCCTGGGCCCACGCATCGAACAAATTGGAGCAGCCGGATGTCTGGAGAGGCTTCCACGACGCCTTCAGAAAGCCCCGAAGGGTCCGAACGGGCCCCGCGACACAGGCCAGAAGACATTCACGAGGGCCCGGAGGGATGCCCTGATGATTCCGATCCTCTCGAGGGGACCTACACGACTCTAAGAGTGCCCAAGAGGGCTCCAGAATGATCAAGGTCACCCCCAGTGCAGCGAAGATAGCGCCGCGCGTCACGGCCCGGGCCGAACAGCTGCCCTTCTCGAAGGTGGCCTCGCGAATGATTTCATTGGCTTTCGACGCTGGGATTGGTGATCGGATCACTGACTAGCCGTATCGTACCTGGGAGCCAAGTGTGTGTGTGTGTGTGTGTGTTTGATCAGGGCTTCGGTCCCTCATATCTTAACATACACGGGCAACAGATATTCAAGCTGGAGAGGCCTTGCGCGTGCCCTGGGAACAAGTGCAATCACCATGGGCGACATTTTGACGTGCCTCGGTTCGCTTGGTAGTTGGCCTCATTGCGATCCCTTCGAATACGAAGTCAAAATTGCTGCACACGTTTCGATGGGACCCTCACCAGGATGAGCTACATCACGCGCACTGGAACAGCGGGTCTGCCTCTCAGAAGCCCTCGTACTGTATGCACGTTATGTACGTCATCTGCTGCTGGGAATTCGTATCATGCTAAGCGTGGTTTGTGTTTCAAGTGTGACTGGGTGCCGCATGCATGTGAGTGGTCGATCGATGCGTCTTCTTACAAGCAGCTTGAATGCCGCTGGCATGAGCTGCGCTTTCGTTTGTGGACATGCCTGGCCGAATTCTTCCATGGTGCATACGGTCACCGAGTCAGTTCCCTCCCGGGCCATTGTGCACACGGCCATCGAGTCATGCTGCATTGCGCAACTCTTCAGCTTGGCTGGATGCGTACGTTAAAGCTCGCCTTTCTTTGTCTGGCTACCGTGTGACCCCCCCGCATCTGGTCGTGGCGCTCCTGCTCCTGCTGCTGCTCCTCATCCTGCGCGCCATGTTTAGGAGTTGTTCTGACTCGGCGCCGCCTTGCCAGAGCAGAGCTGAGCTGTTAGTCGCCGCAGCCAGCTGGAATTGCTAATCCAACTTCGGCCGCGTGAGCCATGCCATCGCCCAATGTTCTTGATATCCAAAGATTCGTCCGAGATCTTGTCGGGATCTTGCCAAAGTTTTCGATACCCAATTGCTCACAATCGCGCGTTTTTTGTGCGTGCCAGCCACGGCATGTCTGGCAGGATGCCAATGGATGGACGGGCAGACCGGCTCCAAAGCTGCTCCCGCGTTCGAACACGCAGAGCACCGATGCCCATGCCAGTACCATGCTGCTTTCCTCGCACCCTTTGCGCCCTGCGCCAGCACCAAGCGTGCAGCTGTGCCCTGGTGAGCGGGCTGCAGGCAGTCCGGGTGCAATCAGCTCGTCACAATATTCACAGCACGGTGTCATGCTTCTCGCAGTTTGCGCTGGGGGCAAGCATCTCTGTCATTAACAGATGGACAGTTGGGGTGGGCATTACGCAGTTCCTTTTCCGACCAGGGATCGGTTGTTATGAGCATCGTCTACTTCGCTGCTGTAGCTGACATAATGACTACTTGATCGAATGGCGTCCATCATGGATGTCAAACTGGGTCTTGTTCCCAGAGGATTTTCTACCAGATCGTCGCTAAGGTGGTAGTCGCATTATATTGTCCAGGACCACATGTGCCCCCGCCAAGGATGACACAGCAGCGCAAGCATAACGTGCAAGACAGCCCGCGCAATATCAAGGTGCCGCTTCCGTCTAGGTCGCAAGCCATCGTGAGCCAGAACGTGATGATACTAGACGGCTACGGTTCACAGTGGCGACTGTCAGAAAGACGATGGCGAGATGGATACTTGTCCATGCTTAAGTATGTCTTTTGGAAGGCAAGCTAGCCTCAATAGCTAAACGCAAAAAGCTTTAATACTATTCTGATTCAACTCAGATTCAACTCTGGCCCGGAACTCTGTTTCATCTCTGATTTTTAATTGAATTTATGATTTAATTTTGGTCTGAACCTTGATTTAACTCTGATTCGGCTCTGTCCCCAGCCAGAGCTAAATCAGAGTTAAATCAGAGTTCCAGACCAGAGCTAAATCAGAGTTTCAGCTAAACCCGAGAAATGAATCAGAGTTTCAGGCCTGACCAAATCAGAGTTTCAGCCAAACCAGAGATGAATCAGAGTTTAGGCCAGAGCCAAAACAGAGCTAAATCAGAGTACCATAAGAGTTCTGGCAGTCCCGGGCGGAGGGCGCGGGGCGCGCTGCGCAAGTGCGTCTGTCTTCCTGCAAGCGAAGGAGGGCCTCGCCGCAGGATGGGGGGATTCCCCCCATCCTGCGGCGAGGCCCTCCTTCCCCCCATCTTCTACTGTTTCCTCTCTCCTTGCCCATCCTCCTTCCTCCCCTCTCTTTCTTGCCTACCTCGTCTATCCCCTCCCTCCTTCCTCCGCTCCCCTCTCCCTCCCTTTCCCTCCTCCTCCGTTCGCGCCCCTCTTCCTCCCTACAGCCCCCCCTTCTCCTCAGTTTGTCTTCTCCCTCCTCCCCTTATCCCCTCCCTTATCCTCCACCTTCCCTCCTCCTCCTTCTTCCTCCCCCCTTGGCCTCCCAAGTCCCGTTTCTTCCTTCCTCGGTCGCCGTCGCCCTCCACGTGCTGTCCCTCCTCTGCCCTCGGCCCCCATTCCTCCGTTCGTCCTTTTGTTCCTCCTCCTCGTCCTCCTCATCCCCCCCCTCCCCCTCCTCCGTATCGAGCGTCAGTCTTCGCTCCTCGGCCTCAGTGTCTTGTCTTTGTTCTCGCCCTCGCTTCCCCCCTCGCTTCAGGTCCCGCGCCCGACCTCGTCTTCGCCCTCGCCCCCGCGCCCGCCCTCGCCCCCGCTCGAGGCCATTTTCATGTCAGCCCCCTTTCTCGCCTTTGGCTTCGATCCCGTCCTTGCTCTCACCGTCGTTCCCGCCCTCGTTCCAACCTTCGCTCCCGCCCTCGCTCCCGCCCTCGCTCCCGCCCTCGCTCCCGCCGTCGCTCCCGCCCTCGTTCTCGCCCTCGTTCTCGCCCTCGTTCCCGCCCTCGTTCTCGCCCTCGTTCTCGCCCTCGCTCCCGCCTTCGTTCCCGCCTTCGTTCCCGCCCTCGTTCTCGCCCTCGTTACCGCCCTCGTTCCCGCCCTCGTTTTCGCCTTCGTTCTCGCCCTCTGTCCGAGGCCGCCCAGAGGCCGCGCGGGGAACCCAAGGGCCGCCCGGGGAAATCAGATTTGAAACAGAGTTTCGGCCAGACTTCAAACATACCTCAAGCGGACTTTAAGCAGACTTCAAACAGACCTTAATTAATCAGAGTTTGGCCCAAAACAGACCGCAAACGTACTTCAAAAAGACTTCAAACAGACCTCCCGGAGGTTCCCCAGAGGTTCCCCGGAGGTTCCCCAGAGGTTCCCCGGAGTTCCCCCGGACATTCACCCTGGAGGTGCCCGGGGAATTCCCGAGGCGCCCGGAGGAATCCCGGAGGCGCCCAGAGTAGGCCCCCCGCCTTCATTCCCGCCCTCATTCTCGCCCTCGCTCCCGCCGTCGTTCCCGCCCTCGTTCTCGCCCTCGGTCTCGCCCTCGTTCTCGCCCTCGTTCTCGCCCTCATTCCCGCCTTCGTTTCCGCCTTCGTTCCCGCCCTCGCTCCCGCCCTCGTTCCCGCCGTTTTCGCTCTCGTTCTCGCCTTCGTTCTCTCCCTCGTTTTCACCTTCGCTCCCGCCGTCGCTCCCGTCGTCGTTCTCGCCGTCTCTCCCGCCCTTGTTATCGCCCTTGTTATCGCATTCGTTCCCGCCCTCGCTCCCGCCTTCGTTCCCGCCCTTGTTCTCGCCCTCGTTTTCGCCCTCGCTCCCGCCCTCGTTCCCGCCCTCTTTATCTTCCTCGTTCTCGCTTTCGTTCCCGCCTTCGTCCTCGCTTTCATTCCCGCCCTCGTTCTCGCCCTCTTTCCCGCCCTCGTTCCCGCCCTCATTCTTGCCTTCGTTCTCGCCCTCGTTCTCGCCCATCGCCCCCGCCCCCGTTCCCGCCCTGGTTCCCGCCCTCGCCTCCGCCTTCGTTTTCACGATCGTTCCTACCCTTGCCTCTTGTCCCTGACTTCGTCCTGGGCGCCTCCCAGAGCACCTCCCGCGCCCCCAAGCCTTCCGAAAAGTGCAGCGTTTCTCCTCCACGCGCTCTGCCCCCGACCTGTCCCGGGCGGGCAGCGGGGATTGGGGCGGTCACCGTGATGCGCGCCCGGTCGCGGCGCGTCAGCCTGCAGCCCTGAGGAGCGAGCCTCGGGTGAGCCTTTTTTCGCCCCAGCTGCCGTTGAGCAGCTTTGGGCAGGGCGGGCGGGGGGCGCTGCCCCGCGCCCCCCGCGCGGGCTCTGCCTGAGCGTTGCCGCAGGGCGGCGTGCGCAGGCGGGCCCAGTTCGCAGTATGTGGCAGCTGGCGGCTGGGCCCCCAGTCATGACCTGCCGCTTGGCTCACGCATTCCTTATGTTGTTCTTGAAGACGCACGCGCACGGGGCCGACCCGGCAGCGTTCTGGGCCAACGCCGCGACGTTAGTTTCGGCGGGCCCAAGCCGAACCGTAATCATTCTTACTTTAGAGTTCCCAGTCAGACCTAAATATGACTTGGGCCTTGGGCCAGAGTTACATCAGAGTTCCAGTAATACATCAATCGAAGTTGGTGCTGAGGGCCAGACTTGACTTGGAGTTCCAGCGCAGAATTGAATGAGACCTTCATCGGAGCTTATCGCATGAACAGAGAAACAGACTTTGCCCTCCAGACACCCTCGAGTCCACGCAGGAGGGGCCCTCAGAACTGCAAATGCCACAGCGATGGCAACTATTGCCGCAGAGGTCGGAGGTTTCGTGTCGCATGCAATTATCGCAAGACAGAGAACGCAGTGTTCCACTCTCGTCGCCCGGGCGCCCTCGGAGGGGAGGCGGCGACGGGGGGCGCGACCGAAGGCCAGGCGGCGAAGCCGTTGGTCGAGCGAGGGCGACGCCTCAAGGGCAGGTCGTCGCACATTGCCCCGTGGCGCCCAAGGCAGAAGGGGTTGCTCGCTGCCTTCGAATCGATGCTCTTGGCATCACTTCCAGGGCCTGGGTGAGGAGTTGGATGAGGGAATAGAACAGGAAGAGGAGGAGAGGCTCCAGGCTGATTCTCCACTGTCTTCGAGTGCGCTCGGCTGGTCCCAGAGGTTTCAGGACGTCCCCCGCGAGGTAGGAGGAGGTTGTGGAGTAGGGGCGGCAGCCGCGAGTTTCGTCATGCGGCGAACAGCAGGAGCGGGAGAGGGAGCAGGATGGGAAATGCAAGGGGCGGAGGATGGCACGTGCTCGTCTTCGGTGATAATCCATCGGAATTCAAACCAACATGCCTCTCGATCCTCCAGAGTTCTCAGCCAACGGTTCCTCGACCAACGGCTTTGCTGTATCCCAGTTTTGCATTGACATCGTCAGGTTTTCATGAACTTCGAGTCCGTCAAGGTGTTGTGGGCAGAGACTGGTTTGGCCCTCTACGAGTCCCAGGACATTCGAGAGCCGAAGGCATTTTCTCCCGAGCCCCAGCGGCAGGTGGCGGAGTTTAGGATTTGCCGGGTGAGGGCGCTGGGGAGGCGACGGAACAAAAATGGGAGTAGGAGGAGGAGGGGAGGAGGAGGAGCGGGCCAACTAGCTCATTCGTTCCTCCTCCTCTCGTTCATTATATCATTTTGTCTTTCTTTTTGTTGTTTGCGTTTCATTGGTTTTGTTGCGTTGCTTTGTATGTGTTGTTTTGTGTGTTTTGGCTTAGCGTCGCGCTTTCTCTCTTTCTCGTTATCTCTCTCTCTCTCTCTTTCTCTCTTTCTCGTTATCTCTCTCTCTCTCTTTCTTACCCCCTGCTCTCTGTCGTTCTCCCTCTTTCTCTCTCTCTTTCTCGTTCTGCCTCTCTCTCTCTCTCTCTTTGTCTCTCTTTCTCTCTCTCCATCTCTCTTTCCTTCGCACCCTGAGGGTCACCATCATCATTGCCTGCCTTACCCTGCTCCTCTCGTTCGTTTGCTTGCTGGGCTTTGTTGCCGCTGTTTTCTTCTCGTGAAGTTCGGCGCGGGTTGAGCCCAGGGTGTGGTCGTCGCAGCTCCGTGCGTGACACCGCCTCTCTCATCAGAGGCTCGCACTTGCCAACGATATCATCAGCAGTGATGGCACGCAAACAGGGGCTCTGTCAGATCTTGGTTCAACACGGCCCCGCGTGGGCAACGGGGAACGAGAGGATCGCGCGCAGGCAGGCGTACGTTTTACATGTTTCAGGAGTCCAGCAGGTGTGTTCGAGTTCTCCTTCCTGCCCTTTTTCATCGATGCAACCCTTGTTCTTTGACATGTTGTCGATGACGTTTTGTTCCAGCTACTTGAAGAATTCCGAGCACTTCGTGCTCATACATGTGTCCAGGTTTTGGTGTAGCAGGACACGCTGACCTACATGATTGTTGGCCCCGTACTTGTGGACGCTGGAGGAGAGCTGGCGCCACCGACGTCGCGCAGAGAGCCACCGCATCGCACGATGGCTTCTGACTCGGGGGCGACATCGGACACGAGCGATTCGGAGGACGTGGTCTACTTCCATCGGGACAGGGAGGACTGGACAGGCCCTCTGAGCTGGCATTGGTGCACCCGCTCGCCATTCAGGTGGAAGTAATTTGTTACTTGATGCCGTACCCGTCCAAGCATCCTGGGGTTCGCGAGTTCACGCTCAGCTTCCCCGCGCGCAGTCTGAAACCAGATTCTGGCCTAACCGGGGTGAAGTAGGAACCCGCGTTCGTGAGTAGATCTGGGATTGTCGTACACAACATCGTGCATGTGTTAGCATATCATGTATCCTCACCGTCCAGCTCCGTAGAAACAGCGCAACGTAGGTACTTGGATGACATTTTAGGCACCATCAAGGTTTAATGTAAGCAGTGCGTGTCTATGAGCCCTACCAAAGCATACCGTGTTAAACTGTCTCCTGCATGTGTACATGATGACCAATGCTGCCCATGTCTTTGGTCAGGTATGGAATTATGGCATCATGGGTCCTCTACTTGGGCATTCCAAAGAATGATGGCAGAGTGTGGCTCCTCAAGGACTCTGAGGGCCCCTGGCACAAGACGAACGTCCTGCCCTGACCTGGTCAAACCTTTCGAGGTTTCAACATGTTGGTGTCGCTTTTCTCTTGACGTCTGGTCCGGGTCCAGTTCCTGGAGCTGTCCCCCAGGGTCGTGGTCCATTGGGTCCTGGAACTGGCCCCCCGGAGCTTTACTCGGTGGAACACCCGTCGTCGACCATTTGCGCGGCAGCACGCGCATGTCCCTGATCCATCGCCATTCAGAGGGCTCGGGGAATCTTACGACGCTGGCGTGATTCATGCGAGACGAACGCCGCCATGTATGGAGAAGGGCGCCGACCGTCATGTACCTATCGTGCTGGTGAGCGCGATGGGCGGTGGAGGTCCTACGACGGGTGGTATGATTCCCACGGGCGCCGTGATGAGCGTGATCGTGATCGTGATTGCGACAACGACCGCCGTGATGACCGCGACCGTTGGGGTGGCAGTCGAAGTCGCCAGGGGGGCTCAGGGCGTCGGAGTGATCGTGGCAGCGGCGGCTCGTCCCGCGACGGGCGATACCGTGGACGTGACGAGCGCGGGCAGCCTCGCGACCGTCGTGCCAGGTCCCGCTCCCAGGACACCGCCACGATTGCGGTCATCATCAAGATGCGGACACACTGGCCGAGGCAGATCCTGGGTGTCCGGCGTTCGCGAAGGATGAGACGGGCAGGGCGGAGGAGCTTCGCTTGTGCAAGCAGCGTGAGTACTTGGCCCTGGCGATGAAGAGCTCGCTCGGGGACAGGGTGGCGAGAGTCCTGGAGGGCGACAGAGATCAGTCTACACCGAGGTGAGGAGCAGCGGGGGCCCACGTGGCAGCGTGGGCGCCGAGTTCGACGTTGCCTCCGATCGGCGGCGGAATCCGAGCCCTGCCCTCGCCCATCAACGACTCAGGCAACTCGACGGGCGGCGGGGGTAGGGTTCGGAATTCGTCGAGCACGCGGCGGACAGTCCGAACCCCAAACCCGCCTCCCATCGGTTCAGGAGAATCAGTGGTTGGCGGGGGTCGGGTTTGCATGTCGCCACCTGCACACAGTAGGCTCAAAGACCGTAGTAGTAGTAGTAGTCGTAGTAGCAGTAGTAGTAGTAGTAGTAGTAGTAGTAGTAGTAGTAGTAGTAGTAGTAGAAGTCGTAGTCGTAGCAGTAGTAGTAGTAGTAGTAGTAGTAGTAGTCGTCGTCGTCGTCGTCGTCGTAGCTCTGTTTTTGCCGGTCGGTCCTTAGATCTGGGCTGGGGCACCTGTCAGTGGCCTGGGCTCGCCGTGGCTGGAAAGGCCCCTTCGTGCCTTCGTCGGCGTTCCTTATTCTAGCACGAGGGCTGCCCAGGACCAGCGTGGCGGCGCGTGGTGTTTCGGCGGGAGGTTCGGTTACGCAGGTGTCGCTGAGCAGTGACGGCCTCAATCAAGGCTTCCACCTCAGCTTGCATCCTCGAGGAAGCCCTCGAGTGCAAGCCAAAGGCGAGCTCACGATGTTCAGCCCCGATGCTGCGGAGTCCAGCTGCGACTTCGCCGGTCTCCGTTCCGATCTCGCGGCGTGCTGCTGCGCGTGCGCTCCCCCTGAAGAAACAGGGGGGCGCCGGAGTTCCGCGCGCCGCCCAGCTGCTGCTTGCCGCCCGCGCCGTTCTCGGCATTGTATCAGTTGCCTCTCGCTGGAAGCTGGAGCGCCTCTCGGTTTGCGGATTTGTGTGTTGTTAGTTATTTCTTTATCATGTCTCTCCGTCGTCTATCTGTGCTAATCGTTGTGATTTTGTTTATATAATTATGATGATGGTTCGTCCTTCCCCGGCCACCGCCCCATCCCCTTCCTCCACCTCCGTGCTTCCTCTTCGCATCCTTTTCTGGCTTCCCTTCCCCCCTCCTCCGCTTCATCCTTTTCTTCCTTCCTCCTCGCCCCCGTCCCATCTCCCCTCACTTCCCCTGCTATCCCCTGGCAGCATTTTCGATTGTAAGATAGCGCGTGGAGACACATTGTATGAGATGTCCCTGGTGTTTCCTGGAGGCTCATCTGCTGTGATAAATTCTCCTGCGCCATCCTTGTTCTCCTCCTCCTCCGCCTTCGCGAGCTTTGGTCCTTCGCTAGCCATGGGTACACCAGCATATGACCCTGTATGTAACCATATTTGTTTATGGCCGAATGTCGCTGCCTCTGCCGAGCTCAGCACATTGCCCCCATGTGGTCGTATGTATATGTATTTATATACATATATATATATATATACATATATATACACCCCGCCTCCGCAGATGTATCCTCCTGCCCCCATATGTTATATACATACATGCGTATATGTATATACAAGTACTTTTCCTCTGTAGCCATGTCTTCCTGATCCTCTGCAGCTAGGCTAGGTACTCGCGATCCTCATCCTTTCTCCCTCCCCGTGTTTTTTTCACACACCTTTCTCCTAATTCCTAATCAAGCTAGCTTGTCTAAAAGGTTTTCACTGCACGATGATTTAACCAACTTCAACCGTGACCACCAGACAGAGTTTCGAACACCAAGAAAGTACAGAAACTGGCGGGCCCAGAAGGGCGACACCCCTGGGGAAGTCTTCACGTGTCGGGCGTTGGGAGTCGATACTCGTTCGACACGTCGCCAGCGTTCCGCCAACGTTCCGGGTGCTCGAAACTAGTTTGGGGATGCGGCCCTTGAGGACGATTGGGACAACACACGTCATACGATCTACTCGACAGCTTCCTCACGACAGCTGCTCTGGGCCGCCTGTGTGCCCCGCGTGCCTCGCGACAGCTGCTCTGGGCCGCCTGTGTTCCCGCGTGTCTCTCCCGTGCTCCTCCCGTGCGCCTCGGGAGTGTGCCAGCTCACATCTGGCGGTGCGCTTCGAGCTGCCAGCGCTCTTGCCTGGAGCTGCTCCCGAGCAGACCCGCTCACTTTGGGGAACTTCCCGTTGCAAGGGCTGCTGGAAATGAGGCGCCAGGCAGCAGGTGGAGTCGGCCGACATTTCGAGCGTGCTGGTTTGATTCGGGTGCACATTGCAATGCCAGCGCTGTTGCCGCCAAGATCAGTCTGAGTGTGCTGGCTTGCGTCCGGCACAAATCGTGTTGCCCGCGTCTGGCAGCGGGTGGGGGTGAACGTTTCGACGAAGTATTCGTTTCGAGCACGCTTGCTCTTCCCAGCTCGCATTGCATTGCCAGCGTTGCTGACACGAAGCTCACTCCCAGAGTGCCAGCTCGTGACACTTGTGTTTCTGGCAATGTTGCTGCCGGCAAGCTCACTCCAAGCATGCCGCCTCGCGCCCGCGTCACATTGCGTTGTTGCCGGCGATGTGTCTTTTGGGGCAATTATGATTGGCTCGCGCCCGCCGTGCCAGCGTTGTCGGTTGGAGGTTCACTCAGAGTTTGCCAGCTCGCGTCTGGCATGCACCACTTTGCCAGCGGTGCTTTCTGTGCTGCGGCCAAGGGGGGTCACTCCTGGCGTGCTTGCTCGCGTCTGCCCCTCACCGCGCTGCCAGCGCTGTCGGCTCTCTCCGAGCGTGGTGGCTCGCCCCCTGCGCACACCGTGCTGCCAGCGTTGTCACGAGGAAGCTCACTCCGAGCGCGCCGGGTTACGATCGGCTCACACCGCGATGCCGGGTGCGCTCCTCGAGCGTGCCGTGTGGCTATCACTTTCGCATCACTCCGCGACGCCAACAGTGTTGCCAGCGCTGCTGCCAGGCAACTCTCTCCGAGAGTGATGGCTCAGTTATGGCGCACGTCGCCTACCCATAGATTGTTCGGCAGGAAACTGATTCCGAGCAGGGTCATATACAGCAATGTTCGGCCTCGCTGTTTATAGGCATAGCCCTTCTGGGCTCCTTCCCCTCCCTGCCCTCCTCCCCGTTCCCCCCTGCTCCCTCTCATGTGCCTTTTCCTCTTCCCCTTTCTCTTCCTTGTCCTCCTCCTCCTCCTCCTCCTCCTCCTCCTCTTCCTTCTGCTCGTCCTTCTGTGCATCCTCCCCCTCCTCGTCCCGCGCTTCCTCCTTGCCCTCTTCAGGCATCCTTGCCTTCCTCCCTCCACTTCTCAGGACGGGAAAAAACACAGACACAATTGATCGTCGATTCCCCGGAAAAGACCGGAAAGAATCGGAAGTGGAGGGCAAGACGAAAACCCAGAAAGCGTGGGAGAAGATGGGGACCTGGGATCTGTGTGTGTGTGATGGTGCGTCCCTGGGCCCCTTCTTTGTCATCCTCCCTCCGCTTCCTTCTGCCCCCTGGGCGGGCAGCGTCGGATCTGGCGGCCCCTGCTCTCGCACCAGCCCCTGTTCATGGACCCGCTGAACCCCTATCCGCGGAGGCTGGCGCCCACCCCGCCGCCCCAAGGGGGCCTCTCAGGCCTCCGCCCCCCTCTCCCGAAGATCTCTCCGGGGAGGGGGCCCCTTTGGGGGCTTCCCTGGGGAGCTCCCCTGGGTGGCTACCCCCTCAAGGGGTCTCCCCCTCTCCCCAAGGGACCTCTCTCAAGAGATCCTCTCCTGGGGAGGCCCCTTGGAGGGCCCCCCCCCGCCCCAAGGGGCCTCTCCAGGCATCCGGCCTCCCTCTCCCCCTCTCCCAGGACTCCGGCCTCTCTCGGGAGCTTTCCCCACGCTCGAGGAGGATCGAGGATTGACGTTTCTGAGCGCTCTTAGTTTCTCCTGTTGGCGCTCCCTTGGCCACGGCTGGATCCACTTCGAACTTCAGGCCAGAACCCACCCAAGGACAGGCCGGGGAGTCGATGTTGAGGCCCTGGCACGGGCGTCGCGAGAAAGAACACATCGGGCGTTGTTGCCTCCCGGTTTCGGCCTCCTCCCAGGGCCTTCAAAAATGACCCGCGGCCAGAATTCTAAGCATCTCAATGCCGAGGTGTTTAAACATAGTTGATCCTCTAAATTGTTGTCCAAACAATATTTTCAGAAGGTCTGAATGTCTGCGCGCAAGCGCTTCCTCATCGTCCTCATCAGCACCATCGCTGTCACCGTCGCCATCGTCATCATCGCCATCGTCATCACCATCATCATTCTCACAATCACCATCGGCGTCATCCCCACCGTCGCCTGCAACATTATGATCGTAATCGTTATCATCATTGTCGTCGTGCTCGTCGTCAGCGCCACCATCGTCATCGTTATCATCATCAGCACGCGGCCGCCCGAGTCATGGATCTGCATGAGAAGGGCCCTCGCGCGACTGCGCCAATTGAGCTTTGGCAGACAAGATGCATGTGGGTGGATGGAATGCTTGCGCGAGCATCGGAGGTGGTCACGGGCGGATGCCAGCAAGGTGAGTTCCTTTTTCTGAAAGAGGTTCGCTAGACTTCACAACCCTATCAAACTTGGACGTCGCGCTCTACCCGCGGATATTTGTCCCAACCATCCTGTTGTGTTGGGTCCTCGTTTTGAAGAGAGACAGTCCCCACGTCTCCTCTCCTCTTCTCTCCTCTCCTCTTCTCTTCACTCCTCCTCCTCCGCTTTCCCTCCTCTCGCCTCACACCCTTGCCTGCGGAACGAATTCAACAAATCCGAGCCGTGGCCCGAGAAAGACGACGCAAACGCGGTTGCTCCGTGGCACTTCGAGGCCATCTTGTGGCCCACTTCGTAAGATTGGGGGTTGCTGTTTGCTCCGCGGTTTATCAGCCCTCAGGGTATCAGCCCTCAGGGGCCCAAACGGCTGCCCAGAACCAGATAGCATGACCCAGCGTCATCAGCGAGCGTCCGCCGCCGCCCTTGCTTGTGCCCTCCGCACGTCATCAACATTATCATCGTCATCATCACTCGTCATCATCATGGCACACCCCTCACATGTTTAGTGGCCCCATAGGCGGCTCCGCCGAAGGTCACAGCGGCCGTCATCGCATGCGTCTCTCCCAGGGCCCGCATGGGGTACCCGCACCATGTTTGCACACCTCTCACGAGAATGTGGCCCACGAGGGAGCTCCACCGAAGGTCCTAGGAGCGCCGCCCGCATGCGCCCGACGCACCTATGTCTGCACACCCCTCACGAGGATCGTGGCCCCATAGGGAGCTCAACCGAAGATCACAGCGGCCGTCATCGCATGCGCCCGGCCCACCCATTTCGGCACACCCCTCACGAGGATCGTGGCCTCCACCGAAGGTCCCAGGAGCGTCGCCCGCATGCGGCCGAACCACCCGGTTCGGTACACCCCTCACGAGGATCGTGGCTCTTAGGGGGCTCCACCGAAGGTCCCAGGGGCGCCGCCCTCATGCGTCCGACCCATCGATTTCGGCATACCCCTCGCGAGGATCGTGGCCCCATGGGGAGCTCCACCGAAGGTCCGAGGGGCGCCGCTTGCAAGCGTCTGGCCCACCCAGTTCGGCACACCCCTCACAGGGGTCGCAGCCCCTTAGGGGGCTCCACGGAAGGTCCCAGGAGCGCCGCCCGCATGCGCCCGACCCACCCATTTCGGCACACCCCTCACGAGGATCGTGGCCCCATAGGGGGCTCCACCGAAGGTCCCAGGGGCGCCGCCCGCACGCGTCCGACCCATCGATTTCGGCACACCGCTCACACGCTTCGCGGCCCCATGGGGAGCTCCACCGAAGGTCCCTGCGGCCGTCCTCTCGCGCGCCTCCCCCGCTCATTTCGGCACGCCCCCTTACACGCTTCGCGGCCCCATAGGGGGCTCCACCGAGAGTCACAGCGGCCGTCATCGCATGAGTCTCCCCCGCGGCCCGCATGCGGTACCCGCCCCATGTTGGCACAACCCTCATGCGGTTCGCCCGTCGCACGCGGATCGCGGCTCCATAGGGAGTTCCCCATCGATCGTCCCGCCTGCTCTGCGGTATTCACAACTGTATATGGTCGGGTCCTTCGCCAGGACAAGTTTCCAAATATTTTGTATGCACGGCCATTCATCCGAAGTATCACGCAGCAGCATGTCTTCCACTGTGGCATCCACACCCCCTCTCGTCCCTGCCACATTTCATATGACGTGGTGCACACACGTTAACCCTCGAAGCATGACATGACAAGAAAATCAGCGATGAATGCGATGGGTTCTCTCAGTGGACACGTGCCATAATTCGGGGCGCGCGCACTCTATGAACCCTGGGAAACCATACGGTTTTGGCAACTGTATCAAGTGGGAGCGTGCTTGCCACACGCGCGCGCGCGAATGTCGAACACATTCAGCGATTATCGCTCACCTGCCAACTGTGCCAACTAATGAAAATTGCGAGCCGCGTGCGAGCGTCTCGGCGAGCGCACGTCGAAATCCTTCCAACCTTGTAAGCAAAGCATGTCAGAGCATACTCACTCAGCCATGCTTGGACACATGCTTTTGTCAGTACAACATGTGACGGGGATTCATAATTTCTGCGCGCACTTCCTCATCATCTTCGTCAGCACCATTGCCATCATCATCGCCACCGTCAGCATTCGCATCATCATCACCACACTCATCACCATCACCATCAACACCATCGTAATCATGGGTACCATCGTTACCATCATCATCATTACCAACGTCGTCATCATCACCATCATCATCATGATCATCATCATCAACCTTATCATCACTATCAGCGTCATCATCATCACCATCATCCTATCATCAGCTTATCACCATAAGCATCCTCATAGTCATCAGCATCGACATCATCAGCATCGTCGTCGTCGTTGCCCTCGCCCTGGTCATTAGCAACACAATCATCATCATTCGGCTTCACAGGTCATGGATCTGCACTGGAAGGGTCCTCGCGTCACTACGCCAATTGAGTTGCACCGACAAGTTGCGGGTAAATGGGTGGGTCGTTTGCCCGAAAATTAGAACTGTCGATTGCAATACTACCAAAATAACTGCACCCCATATAGTGTGCCGCGTACACTGTTGGGAATTGCATGCTTATTGATGTTTGGCTCCGTACTTTCTCGTCGGAGGCCTCTTTGTGCATCTCTTTGGGGCTTCTTGGGACCTCTTGGGGTGATATCTTGGAGCCTTTGAGGGGTCGCTCGGCAGTCTAGGGCTGGCCATCGGACATCTGGCAGCCGTTTGGGGCGGTCTTTGGCCGTCCGTGAGGCCGAAAAGAGCTTCCAGAGGCGTGGCGATTTCCGGCCCAGGTCCGCGACGAGGTGGGATGGCCCTTGAAAATACCTCAACCCGAATCGACAGTTCGCAAACAGTCTGACATATCCCAAAGCGTCGAATGCATGTTGGCCGATCTGTTCGAACATTTGCGCGTCGTTTGCTGGAATCGTATGCGCAGTTGTTTTTGCAGTGCGATTTCAGGCAAACGCCAATCAACATCCATTCCCTCTGAACATGAGTCAGGCGAGGTGTTCTGGCCCTCGGGCCCAATACTGATCCATCCGGGTTGTCTTGCTCTGCGCTGCTCCCAATGCTCAGCACGTAAGCTGCGCTGGATCGTGCCCCAGAGTGGGGCGCCCGCGTACTCCAACCTTGCGGACGCCAGCAGTTTCGACTCGCAGGATCGCTTGGTGCTGCTTTGGAGGAGGGCGGGAAGCAGGAGGCTGGAAGGATTACCCCGACCCCCGGCGAGCCCTTTCGTGTTCCTGCATTTAGGGATGTTCTGGCCCTGGGGCCATCAGAAAACGATCTGAGATGAAACACTTGCCCAAGGGAAGGTGATCGTTTTTAGTCATTGTTTTGCCGATCGGCGCGGGCCCTTGCACCCCCTCCCCTCCCCATGGAGTAGATCTTGGCTGTTTTTGGCGCCTGTCTCGAGCGGGGGAAGTTACCCCCATGGGACGCAGGATTGCAAACAGTCGCACTAAGCAGAGGTCCAGAGCCACGCTCAATGTCGAAACGATGAAAAAGAAAACGTTCACGTGAAGAGCTCGGATGCTTCTCCGTCACAACGAAATTCACAGACACCCTCCAATGGATTTTCCAGGGCGTTAGGGGAGGGTGGCGGTGTATAAATCACCACTGAGAGCCAGCGACTTTATATACGCCGCCCTCCCTGACGGTACACGCAAAGTTCGTCGGAGGGTGCCTATGTATTTTTTTCGTGGCGTAGATGTCCACGGGTTGACAAAAAAGAAACTCCGCCCGGGGTCTCGGAGGTTTTTTCCGCCAGGAGAAGGGGCCGACCGGCGAGAGTCTGCCTCCGAGCTCGTCGCCTGGGGCACTGGGTCGTCCCTCCGCCAACCGCTCGGTCGACTTGGCATCGGTCGGACGTGTGCATTTTTTCTCGGCGAGGACACTCGAGGAGTATCCTGGAACACCCAGTTGAACAAAACAATCGCCCACGAGACCGAGAAATGCGCGGGGAATGGACGTTCGAGTGATGGCGAGTCGATGTCACGCTCGCGCCGATGGCGGGCTTCTACTCCCAGAAGCCTGCCCGAGACACCACTCGGATTGCAGTCAACGCGCCTTGCGAGATCGCGCGCCCTCCTCCAGGGTGCCCCTGTGTCCTTGCCTCTGCGGCCCGTCCTCTGCCGTCTTCACGGCTCGCCCGCCGCCCAGAAACACCCCCGCTTCGGCCTCCCGGGGCCTCTGCGTCCCTGCCACCCGCCCTTCGCACACGTTTTGACCGCACCTCGCTCCCTCGGGGTCTGCACGGGGGGCGCGGGAGGCCGGGGGGGGCACACGGAGGCGCGGCGTGGCCGCCCCAGTGAGCTCGAGCAGTTCGGCTGCAGGCGAGGCCGCCCGCGGCCAGGGGGGCCTCGAGGCGCAGGCGGCGTTTCGCGCCCCGGGGCCCCCGACCGTTTCGACGAAAAGGGAAGCCGCTCAGGAAGCTGCCGTTTGTTTACTCCTTGTTTCGCCGATCGGCGCGGGCCCTCGCCCCTCTTTCCCCCTCCCCCCTCTCGACGAAAAGTGAAGCTGCTCAGAAAACTGCGCTGCCGTTTGTGCATTCCTTGTGTAGCCGATGGGCGCGGGCCCCCGCCCCCCCCGCCTCCTCCTCCCCCCTCATTGCGAAGAAGAGTAAAGCCACTCAACAAGTCGCTGTGTGTGTATTCCTTGTCTAGCCGATGGGCGCGGGCCCCCGCCCCCCCCCCCCTTCCCCCTCCCCCGCCCCTTGCAAAGAAGAGTAAAGCCGCTCAGAAAGTCGCCGATTGATTCATTGTTTTGCCGGTGGGCGCGGGCCCACGGCCCCGTCCCTCCTCCCCCCCCCCTGTGGGCCAGATCTTGGCTGCTTGGGGCGGCTGCCTCTGGCGACTGGTCAGAATCCCTCACCCCAGTCTGCCTGCGCTTTTGGTAGAAGCAGATCGACTAGCCACCGACCCAGACCCAGCACTCCCCCTCCACCCTTCGGCCGAATGTCGAAACCCAGAACAAGAAAACGCCTACACAAGGAGGGAGACCCTGGGACACACCCACAGGGGGGCTGTTCGGACGCACCCCTGTCGAGGCTGGGCGTCCCCCCTCCTCCCGTACACGTATCCCAGGGTTGCGCCTCAGACCTCTTGTCCGTTCGAACACCCCACGAAGCCCGGGATGGGGGTCGCCATGCCCCCCGTGACCGAGCTGCCCCCATGTGATCGAGATGATTTTGTTGCTGCTGTAGATGCTGATGAGGATGATGCTGATGCTGCTGATGATGGATGGTGATGATGATGCTGCTGCTGATGATGATGATGATACTGATTATGTCGACCACGACCAGGGTTAGGATGACGA
This sequence comes from Prorocentrum cordatum, assembly GCA_963575745.1. Lineage (NCBI taxonomy): Eukaryota > Dinophyceae > Prorocentrales > Prorocentraceae > Prorocentrum > Prorocentrum cordatum. The sequence goes on along the minus strand of CAUYUJ010008668.1, from coordinate 938,246 downwards.
TGATGACGACGATTGTGATGATGCTGGTGATGGTCATGGTGATGATGACGACGATGGTGATGGCGATGCTGCTGATGATGATGATGATGATGATGATGGTGATGGTGATGGTGATGGTGATGATGATGATTATCATATTGATAATGGTTATGCCGACCACGACGATGGTTATGATGATGGTGATGATTATGATGATGGTGTTGTTGGTTGCGATGGTGATGATGACGACGATGGTGATGGTGATGATGATGATGATGATGATGTTGATGATGCTGATGATGATGATGATGCTGCTGATGATGATGAGGAGGAGGAGGAGGAGGAAGAGAAGGATGAGGAGGAGGAGGGAGAAGGACGAGGATCGTGGTGATGGTGGCGACGACCATGGTGGTGATGATGAAGGATTTGATGATGAGTATGACGGCGATGATGGTGACGATGAGTATGTAGATGGTGATCATAATGACGGTGATGGTGATCGGCGGCAACGATGATAGATATGATGACGATGATGGCGCTGGTGGTGATGGTGATTGTGAGAATGCTGCTGCTGCCGGCGCGCTCTGGGAGGCGCCTTGCTGGCGCGCTCTGGGAGGCGGTCCCCCCCAGCGCGCGCGCCGCGTTCCTGGGCCGCGCCCGGTGCCTCGGGCGCTGCCGCGGGCGAAGCCTTCCCTCGCCAGGGTTTCTCACCGCCTCGGGCCTCTCTGCACGATCACGGGCAGGAGGAGGAGGAGGAGGAGGAGGAGGAGGAGGAGGAGGAGGAGGGGCAGGGGGAGGGGAGAAGGAGGAGGAAGAAAGGAGGAGGAGGAGGAGGGAGGAGGAGGAGGAGAAGGAGGAGGATGAGGAGGATGAGGAGGAGGAGGAGGGGAGGAGGAGGAGGGGAGGAGGAGGAGGAGGAGGAGCAGGAAGAGGAGGAGGAGGAGGAGGAGGAGGAGGAGGAGGAGGAAGACGAGCAGGAAGAGGAGGGGGAGGAGGAAGAGGAGGTGGAAATGGAAATGGGGTAGGGCGGACCAGGTCCGCCTGCCGACACAGCTGCAGCACGGAGGCTTAGCACCATACGAGTCGCCACGATTCTGTGGCCTCGGCCTCTCGCTTAGCGCGCCTGCACTCCCTGGCCCATTCAACTGCAGAATCGGGCGAAACAAAACCGTGCAGGCGCGCAACGTGGGCCAGGTCCAGGACGGGGACAGACCCCGTACTGGTGGAAGCTGGCGGGGCCCAAGGTGCCATCGGTCGCGGGACCCGGGGGCCCGCCAGCGGGCCCCGACGCGACAGACCCAGCCGACGAGGACCCAACACCCAAGCTGGACCCCATCAGCTTCCCCTGCAGCCACTCGATATCAGCCTCCTCTGGGCCTCTAAACGCAGACAGCCGAGCAGGAGGAGGAGGGGGCCGAGGGGTGGACGAACCGACGCAGACGGGACCTGGGTCTTGAGCCTTGGGTGCCGAGGTCCCAGACAGGCCCCTGCAAGGCCTTTGCCAGGGGAAACTCTCTGAGCCAGTGAGGCCCCACAAGACTTGCAAAAGAACAGACACATGTTGTCAGGGCCCCCCACCTCGCATTTCACCACCTAGTGCCCCTGAAACAGCCACGGCCTATCAGGCACGACCCCCAGATCTCCCCACCCCTCCTCAGACGGCACGGGCTCGGGCTCCAGCGGCGGTGGGGTGGGGGACGCTGACTTCCATCCGAGAAGCTCACCGGTCCTGAGGGCAGCCTCTGGTTGCACAGCATCGGGGTCATCTACAGCATACTCTAGGTCCAGGACAGCATCCGAGGTGCCTACCACACCCTCAGTGTACCAGGCCTCATGGTCTCCTATCCAGGCATGGACATGACCTATCAAGAGCGCGAGCTTGCAGGCCAAATCCTCGCATGCTTCCGTGAAGAGGACCCTCTGTGGTGGGGTGTTCCAGAGTTGGGCCACCTTTTTAGCCCATCGGTCCGCTAGATCATTGCCACACCTGCACCGAGTGTCGTAAACAGAGGCATCGCTGGACGCTGGAGCATGTGCTTTGATTTTTGTTCACCGACGCACTGCTGCCGTGCTTCTGCCACCAGCCCTCCCAAACGTTGCGGCTGGGATTCATGAGGCTGAGAGCTTTGGAGACACTCCTCGCACACGCGATCGCTCCTGCACAGTCAAAGAAACCGTGAGCGCTCTATCGGTGGCAGGGTCAACATAAAGCCTGGCCAGCATACATAACGCAACATCCTCCTCATCTCTGGGGGACTGAGTGAGGGACCGCGCAAGCGGCACAGCGCCATACATCCCGCAACGAAGCGAGCCGTCATCATTGGTGCATATCACTGACTACCCCGCGCGTCGCAACCCGCCGTGCTGAGTGAAAAAAAGCAGGCCCGTCCACGAACACTTCGCCTTCGAGCAGCCGTCCAGGCATACACCCCACACATAGGATCTGGCCCTCCTCGGGGATATCAGGCTCCTGCAAGGCGTGCGCCGGCGAGGGCAGCAGGCCTCGCGCGAAGAGCTCGGCATATTGCCCTCCGCGCTCCACAACTTTAGCTGCCTCAAGCAGCTCAGGCGGACAAAATTCTCGGCGGAGGAGTTTTGTAGCGGGGCAATCTAAGCACCTGTGCCACAGGGTGCCTCGGGCCCCGCATCTCGTGCAGAAGGGGTGCGCAGCCTTGCCTTTCGCATGCAATCTGCCCTGGCTCCAGTGCGCCCCAAAATTAACCGATCTGAACGCGGTATTGTGCCTCTTGGTCCACAGCTCGGAGGTACGAGACAACACGGCCAGCACGGGCCCCCAGTGGACCTCCGACACCCAGGGACCCCCAAGTTTTCTCAGAGCTGTGGCGTCAGAGGCAGCGGCCGCGGCAGCACGGACAGCCTGGCAGGCCGCCCTTGGCGTAGAAAGCTCCAAGTTGATCTCGCGCTGGCGATGATCGAGCAGACAGTCGTGCTTTACAACCTGGCAGCCCGCACGGGCGAAGCTAAGCACTGCGGCCTGGGCTGGGTCAGTGTACCTATTCCGGGGCCGCTCCATGCTCAGCAGCTGCAGCGCGTCCGCGTGGACCGTGCTCAGAACCTCCTGCTGCAGGAGCCCGTCTCGCACTCCGGCGGCCCAGGCCTTGGCGACCTCCGCCGCGTTCGCCACGAACGGGCCCCTGAAGATCCCGCGCTGGGTGGTGGGCACCCTGAAGGCGAGGCAGGTCCCTGCCGCCAGCCTATGCCAGCCTGCCCTCGGAGCGGAGCGCGTGTTCCCGCAGCCCGTTAAGTTTTCCGTCCGCGACCCCCGTGACGGCAGAGCCCCAGACTGCCGTGGCGCATGGAGAGCCTCGGTGCAGGTGGCAAGTCTTCGCCCCTGCCGACTGCAGCAGCTCGATCTTGGCCGCCGCGCGGCTCGCCTTGGCCAGCCGTTTGTCCTGCTCGGGCACGCGGCGCCTGCTGCCATCGTTGCCATCGCCGCCGAGGCACCTCAGGCCCGTGTGCCTGGTCAGCCCCAGCTCGGCCCAGTGCTTGTCCAGCTCCTTGGCCAGCTCCGCGTCAGTAGCCATCCAGCCCGTCTTGCCCCAGTTGATCTTGAGGCGCCTCTTTTGCAGCCCCAGGAAGAGGTCGTAGGCGGCCTGCGGCAACTGGAGCCCTACCAAGCGCGCCGTGCCGACGGCCTGGAGGAGGCAGTCGTCCTCCGGGCTCTGTGCTCTCACGAGCGGGTACCTGGAGACGATGTTGCGCAGCAGCGTGTACGTCAGCAGCTTCGCCACGCCCACCGCGCACGAGCAGCCAGCTGCCGTTGTGCCGTTGGCCTCGATCGTCGGCCCCACTCCCTTGCCCAATGTCGCCTTGCGACAGAGGCAGTAGCTGGAGCACAGGGCCCGCAGGAGCACCATCGGGAACTCTGTCTCGAGCGCCTGGTCGTAGAGCTCGTCGTGGCTGATGAGCTCGTAGTACTTCGTGAGGTCGACCGCCAGCGTGCTGGACACCATGCCTGTCTTCTTCGCGAAGGCCGTCATCATGTTGTGCACAAAGCCAGCCTTCTCGCAGGAGCGGTCCGCCGTTCCCCAGTGGAATGACTGGTCGATCCTGTGCTCCCACTCGGCAGCGATGGGCTGCCGTAGCTTAGACCACACCCGCGTCCAGAGGCTCGACCTCACCCCCTCCAGGCGGGGGCTTGGGAAGAAAAAAACATTAGTAGCAGCAACAACGGACATCGTATCGGATTCCTTTTCCAAGCATGCACTACGTCCAGGAATGCCTGCGGTAGTGGGGCGGGAGCCAGCGCAGCTGCCGCGGGTGCAGGCGATCCCATCCGAGGCCTGCGCCCCCACCGTACGATGCCAGCACTTGGTGGGAGGAGGAGGAGGAGGAGGAGGAGGAGGAGGAGGAGGAGGAGGACGAGGAGGACGAGGAGGAGGAGGACGAGGAGGACGAGGAGGAGGAGGAGGAGGAGGACGAGGAGGATGGCTCCGTCGGATCGACACTGGCCAACAGCTGCAAGCTGCAAGGAGGAGGAAGAGGAGGAGGAGGAGGAGAAGGAGGAGGAGGAGGAGGAGGAGAAGGAGGAGGAGGAGGAGCAGGACGAGGAGGAGGGTGGAGAGAGGAGGGATGAGGCAGGAGGAGGAGGGAGGGAGGGAAGGAGGGAGGAGGAGGAGGAGGACGATCAGCAGGAGCAGCAGCACCAGCGCGGTCGGCATTGCGCAGAGGTCCCCCGCGCGTGACCTCGGCAGGAGCTCGTGGCCGCGGCGCAGCGGCCTGGCTGCTACAACGCCTTCAAGCGGGAGGCCGCGCACCTCGCGGCGGCTGCTGCAGACGAGGACCGCGGCGAGGGCCAGGACGAGGTGGCCCCTTCGTCGGGATCGCCGCGTCCCCCCAAAAAGCCGCGCACCGAAGGTCAGTCTTACCCAGGGTCACTCTTGCGTGTGGCCGACCTCGTGGCCACGGCTGAGTTCTCTTCGACATTCTGGTCAGAATGTCCGGGGAGTGGCGGTGTCGGTACATGTCTGTGCCCCCAGCTCCGCGCCCTAGCGCTGGCAGAGCGGGCAGGCGATCGCCTTGGGCGTCCTCCTCCGCCGGCTGGGCTTGGTCGCGTGCCCCGTGGCCGGGGTGGTGCAAGGCGGCTTCGCTGTACCAGCCTGAAGCATAGTTCACTATTCCCGTGACTGGCACGGCCTGATCTCGATGCCGATTTTATGGATTTGTCTCGGTTTCTGACTGCACATCCCTAAGGTTGTCCTCGCCCTTGGCTTGCCGATCTCAGGGACAGGGACAGGCTCGAGGTGGGTCATCGCAGCACCCACCAAGGGCAGCGGCCTTTGCACCGCTGCCGCCTGTCGGTCTCTGCGGTCCGCGTTGTTTCCGGTGTTTCCACGCCTGCGCGGCCCACGGTCGCGGCCAAGCCCACCCCCCCTGCATCTCCTGCAGTGAACCCGCATAGTACGGATGAGCGACTTTCCAAGGCTACCCCAAACTTCGTAATAAAAGGGAAGGAGTCACAACCCTCCCAGACGAGCAGTTTTAGACCGCCCCCAGACCAGCCACGAACTGGCGGCCTTGAAGCCCAGACCCCCCTGGAACCCTGGGAGGTTCCGAATCACAGACCAAAACGTTGAAGCACAGACCGCGCGCGGCGACTCGCAGACCGCGCGCGCCGAGTCACAGACAGCACACACTGAATCAGAGACTCCGCAAGCCAAATCAGAGACTCCGCGCGCCGAATCAGAGACTCCGCGCGCCGAATCAGAGACCCCGCGCGCCGAATCAGAGACTCCGCGCGCCGAATCAGAGACTCCCCGCGCCGAATCAGCAATTCCGCCTGCTGAATCAGAGAATCCGCCCGCTGAAACAGAGACTCCGCCAGCCGAGTCAGAGACTCCGCCTTCCTCCCCTCCTGTACTCTCCCATCGGGGGCGGCTTTATTCCGTAGATTTTCGATGATCCGGCTGATCCAGTGATCCGGCCAGCTGATCTGGTGACCTGGTGATCTGGTGACCCAGTGTTGTGGCCAGCTGATCCTGTGATCCGGCAGATCCGGCTGGTCCAGTGATCCGGTCAGTTGATCCGGTGATCCAATGATTTGATATTGTGGCCAGCTGATCCGGTGATCTGGCTGATCCGGAGATCTGGCTGATCTGGCCAGCTGATCCAGTGACCCGATGATCAGATGACCCCATGTTGTGGCCAGCTGATTTGGTGATCCGGCTGATCCGGCTGATCCGGTGATCGGGTTAGCTAATCCGGTGATCTGGTGATTTGGTGTTGTGGCCAGCTGACCCAGTGACACGGCTGATCCTGTGATCCAGCTGATCTGGCCAGCTGATTTGGTGATGCGATGATCCGGTGATCCAGGGTTGTGGCCAGCTGATCCAGTGATCCGGCGTTGTGGCCAAATTGATCCGGTGATCCGGCTGATCCGGTGATCGGGTCAGCTGATCCGGTGATTCGGTGACCTAGTACTTAGTGTTGTGGCCAGCTGATCCAGTGATCCGGCTGATCTTATGTTCTGGCCAATTGATTTGGTGATCCGGCTGATCCAATTCATCCGTTTGAGTGGATTGCTGATCCGGTGATCTGGCGATCTAATTAAAAAAAACCTCTAGTCCGAGTGCTTCCGGGCGCCCGGCCCCCACGCTGGAATTCTAGGAGGGAAGAGAGAAGGAGGAGAAAGAGAGAAGGAGGGAAGCATGAAGCAGTTGCATGCAACACAGCGCTTGTGTACACCACAATGCTTGCGTGCACCGCAGTTTGCACAGCCCAACGACTGCGTACAGCACAGCATCGCGTGCAACGCAGCGCTGGCGTACACCAGAACGCCTGCACGCAAATGCCGTGGTGTGCACAGCAGTTGGTATACGTTGATATTGTGTTTCACGCGGGTGGTGTGGTGCACGCAGACGTTGTGGTGTACACAAGCGTTGTGGTGCATGCGGGCATTATGGCACACGCTGACGCTGCGTTGCACGCGGCTGCTGTGGTGCCCCCAGATTTCAGCTGTTATCGACCCAGATTGTGAAAAGCATGTGCAAAAAATATGATGAACGTGGAAAGGAGAAGAGGGACCAGGGGACGAGCGGGAAGGCTGAGGGAGGAGGACCGGGAAAGGAGGGGAAGAAAGTGAGGCTTCGTGTGCGCTGAGCGCGTGCGCTCGGAGACGAATGGACATCATAAGTAATTTTCCTGCGAATCTGGGACATGACATTGAATCTGAAAACGGCTGTGGGGAGATATGGGCATTGTCATTGTCGCCGTCACCGTCCGTGATTGGTGTACGTACTTTTGAAAACGGGTTTTCAACAGAAAATCGGGCTTGGATAAAACGGGGAAATACGGAACTTCATCGGGGGCAAATCCGCAAAAGTGGAACATCGGGTCCCAAATTATGCGAACCCAAGTTAACAATCATAGATACGCGGGTCTGTCTGCAATCACATGGAAATTGCGGTCCGCAACTATGCAAACCCAGGTCCGCTGTTATAGAAACTTAGGTCCGCCATTACCGAAAGCAATGATCGGATATGGAAACCTTTGTCCAATCATGGAATCCATTACGATCGTTATTTCAAGCGGTTTCCGATGTTATTATGCACAATCTGCGATTCAATCAATGGTTTGCGATTCGGTGCGTGTGGTCTATGATTTGGTGCGCAGTCTATGTTTCGTCGCGTGCAGTCAGTGATTCAGATAGTGCGGTCTGTTTTTCGCCGCGTGCGGTCTGTGATTCTTTGTGTGCTGTCTGTGATTCGTCGCGTGCGGTCTGTGATTCAATATGTAATGTCTGTGATTCGTCGCGCGCGGTCCGTGATTCAACGTTTGGTCTGTGATTCGGAACCTGCCGCTGGAACCCTTTGTGACAGCTCCAAGCAGACCCTCCCAACAAAAATCATACCCCCCCCCTTATTTTGAAATCTGGAGTGCCCTTGCATCCGTCCCCTTCGGCTTTTCCTTCGCCGCTTTCGCTGGCCTTGCCACGCCCGCAGAGTGTCGACATGGCCCTCCAATGCCCTTGCATCCTTCTCGTGCGTCCTTCTTGTACGGATCGACTGCACCAAGGCGTGGCCCAAAACCGAGCGCGGGAGCGCGCTGTGAAAGCAAAGATCGAGGTGGTTCAGTCCTTGTTCGGCTGCCCCCTTCTCCCCACGCGTCGCCGGGCAACCAGTACGCCATGTGCCCCAAGCAACTATAGTCGATGTACACGTAAGAGTGACCCTTCGCTGACCTTTGGGACGGGCCCATTGGGCACCCCCGATCGCCGAATGCGATGCGACAGCAATTGCCTGCGCGCTTGGATTTGCCCCCCTCGCGCCCCCTTTCCTCCGCACACGAGAGGCCACTCTTGCGGAGAGTCGCTCCTGCGTGTAGCCGACAATGAGCGCGCGCGTGCGGATCCCCTTTTGCTGCGCTGCGACAAAGAAGTGCTCGGCTTGCCCCCAGTGCTGCCTGCTCCTGGGAGGCTGCGCGTGGGCCCTTCCGTGGGAGGCTCCGAGGCGGGCCCTCCTCCCCTGCCTGGCGCCGGCAGCAGGAGGCGGGCGGCCCCACACGCGGCGGCCAGGGGGCTGCTCGTTCCCTCCAAGCCGCGGGGCGCTGGCCAGGCCTGGCGCGAGCTCTGCTCCTGTCTACGGTCTACGGCAGGTTCTCGCAGCATGTGCGCGCCGGCGAGTCCGGCGAAGGCGTGCAAGGTTGAATTCTGCGACGCGGAAGCATCCAGGGACATTGTAAGGCCACTGGGCCCGACGGAATTCAACCTTGAACGATTGGGGCTGCGATCGGTTCAAGCTTGAACGATTGACGCGGTGTCAAAACCTTTGCGTGCGCAGACGCCGCACGAACCTCCCGTAGGCCTCCCAGATGGGGTCCAAGTAGATGGGGTCTGAGGATCGCGCGGTATCACCGATGCGTCGGCGATGCGGCTCGGTGTGGAGCCCGATTTTCTCCACGCCGGCGTCGCCGATGCGCCGCCGCCGTCGCCAATGCATCGTCGATGCATCGGTGATGCGGCGCGATTCTCCGACCCCATCAGGGAGGCCCCTATCCTGGCTGCGCGGGGGCCTGCCGCCGAAGCGCGACGGCAGGCCGCAGGCAGGCCGCGCGGGGAGCCTCGTGGCAGGCCGCGGCGGCGGCGGCGGTGCTCACTTCAGTGGCGCAGCAGCAGCGCGGCCGCCTGCGCCGCGGGCAGGCGCGGCGCGGCCTTTGTGGGCAGCTCCGCTGGCTTGTGGAGGAGTGTGGCACCCCACGCCCGCGCACTTGGTCCGCGGCGTAGCCCGTCGTATCCAGCGTTACCCAGCGCTTGGCCCCAGGGTCTCAGAGGATGCCGGGCGGCGGTCTTCAGCTCCAGGCTGAGGTCCCCGAGGACACGCTGGTCGGCGGGCAGCATCTGGCCCGCGAGCGTGACCGGGACGATGACGGTGGCGTCGTCCGTAAGCCATGACGCGCGCGCGTCCTTGGCCGGCAGGCCATGGTTCTTGGCAGCTCGCGTTCCACAGCCGTGAGCAGCTAGCTCACCGTCCAGCTCGCGCAGCAAGCTTTGCCCAAGGGCTTCGCCATGCAAGCTCAAAGCAACCCAGCGATAGTGAGGAGCCCCGGCGCCGTGGCCTAAAACTCGGCGAGCCAGGCGACGAGGTCTGCGGGTCCGCAGGCGGTCTTCGCGTCCAGTGCCACCCAGGACTCGGCGAGGGCCTGCGCCGTGTGCCCCAGGAGCTCCGTAACGGCCGCCGTGCCTGCAGCAAGCAGCAACTCAGCAGGCTAGCAGCGAGGTCCTCCTTCCGTGGCTGGTAGTAGCACGCAGCCCTCAGCAGGCCTCATGCATACAACGGTCGGCGCCGCGATGGGCCGAACGCCACTTGCCGCCGCCCTGCCCTTGAATCGGAGGGCAGGACCCTCGGGTTTGTTCCTTCGCGATGGTTGGCCGCCCTTTCCAGGGTCTAGCAGACATGTTGCGGGGACCAGCTGGTGCCTGGAAGCAGCCAGTGGATATTGCAATGAGTCCCTGCTGCTCCTGCATGGTCCCTGGTTCTCGACTTCGGCTGCCGTCGGGCTACGGGCCAGCACGGGGGCTGCTGTGTCCGAGTGACTTGGGTTTGGATGTTTGGGGGGCATGCCGTCGTGGACTGCCAAGCAGCCATTCTACGAACGTGTCCGTATCAGCCATCTCTCGGTGGGTATGACCTAGCTTGGCTGGGGGGGGGCTGCCATCCACCCAGAGCCGAGATTTTGGGCCTGTGGCGGCATGGCGGTGGTGGATACTGTCACTTCTCACGGTGGAACAGAGCGAGAGTGCGGGGACGCAGGACCGTCTGCGCTGGACAGGCAGTGTGGACCCCACATCAGGCCACATCGCGCTCAGATGCACATTAATGTCCAAAACCGGTTAAAAAAATGATGACCCCCCCCTCCCCCCCCGGATCCCGACTGCCATTGAGTCGCATTCGAACAACTATTGTTTTAATATGTCCCCCTGGAAAAAATCCATGGATGTCGATCAATGCCATTTGTATATACCTCGGTACCAGGGAGAATGCCGATGGGGATGTTCCCGTCTTCCGATCAGAGAATGAATGTTTGCACGAGGTTTTCGCCATTGGGTTTGGGAATTCAACATCGCTCCCGTGGTATAAAATCTATCAGGGGTGTGCCGCCGCCGCGCGCGCGCGCGTTGGCGATTGCAATTTCTGCATTCAGTGTCGTAGATCCACATGGGGATGTTCCCGTCTTCCGATCAGGGAATGAATTTTTACATTGGGTGTTCGCCATTTGAGTTTGGAGTGCAGCATCGCTCCCGTTGTATAGAATATATCAGCGGCATGCCCCCGCCGCACGCGCGAAATTTCGTCCAGCTGTATTGAATCAATCAGCGGTGTGCCGCCGCCGCGCGCGCGTTGGCGATTGACATTTGTGCATTCAGTGTCGTATATCCACATGGGGATATTCCCGTTTCCGATCAGAGAATGTATTTTTACATGGGGTGATCGCCATTGGGTCGTGGAGTGCAACATCGCTCCCGTTGTATAAAATCTATCAGCGACATGCCGCCGCCGCGCGCGCGCTCGCTGACGCTTGGCATGTTTGCATTCAGAGTCGTATATCCACATGGGGATGTTCCCGTCCTCCGATCAGAGAGCGTTTCTTTGTTACGTTGGGTTTTCACCATTGGGTTTTGGAGATCAAATTTTGTCCCGTTGTATAAAATCTATCAGCGTCATGCCGCCGCCGCGCCCGCGCTGGCGGTTGGCATTTTTGCATTCGGTGTCGTATATCCACATTGGGCTGTTCCCGTCTTCCGATCAGAGAATGTTTTTTTGTTTTACTTTACAGTGGGTTTTCGACGTTTGGCTTTGGAGTTAAACACCGCCCCCGTTGCATAAAATCTATCGGCGGCGTGCCGCGTTTGCGTACTTGGTGCCGCTTCGCAACCCAGGCAGGGTGCGCGGTGCGCAGGGAGTGGTCCCTGAGTGCAGTCTCTATCCACGTTGGGGTCGCAGGGCGTGGTAGGCGTGGCCTAACGCCAAGAGGGGGCGCGCAGGAATCTGCCCCTGCACGCAGGGCGCCAGGGCGGTCGCGGGGACGTTTCCAGCGATCCAGTTTGCCCCGCCTCCTTTTTGTTTTCTATAGGCGCACTACAGCGCGGGGGACAACCATTTTTTAAACTGTCTCCCCATCATATATGCTTAACAGTTTTAGACATTATGCGCCCACGTGGGCGCCCGAAAGCTTCCATTTCTCTGATGACATCAAATGCCGATCGCTGGCCTGGCCACGAAGTCAGTTCCGACGGGGTCGTTGCGCGAGAGGAAGACAATGAGGAGGAAGAGGAGGAGGAGGAGGAAAAGAAGGAGGAGGAGGAGGAGGAGGGAGACGGGAAGTTTTGCGGGGGACGCTCAAAAGGAGGACGCCGACGACGACGACTTGCTTCACCATTGCAGCAAGCAGCCAACAAGACATACGCTGGTGCTCTTTGAGCTAGCATAGCATTCAAGTCGTATGCAAAGTTGCAAACTTTGTGGTACATAAGGTTGCATGTCTGGACTTCTCTGCGTCTCCGACATGAATTATCATACCTATCAGTGTGATCTCGCACTGCGTTATTTCAAACGACCGAACGTGCCTGTGATCTGTGCTGGGTTCCGTGTGCTGGGATGCGTGACTGTTTCGGTGTGTTGGGCCAGGCTGCGTGCTGATATGTGTCGGTGTACTGCCTCGGTGTGCTTGGTGCTGGGATACTGCCTCGGTGTTCTCTGTGCTGGGATGTATCCGTGTACGGTCTAGGTGTTTCGAGATCGGTGTGCTGAGATGTGTGGACGTACTCGGATGTGCGCTGGGGGTGCTGTGATATGTGGAGGTGTGCCACGCGTGCTGGGTTTGCTCTGCCTCCGTGTGCTGGAATGTGTGTGTGTGTGTGTGTGTCGCCTCGCTGTGCTGCGATATGTGCTGGCCGTGGCCCCCCTGGATGTGTGCTGGGGTGCTGGGATGTGTGGAGGTGTGCCAAGGTGTGTGCTGGGTTGTGCTGCCTCCGTATGCTGGAATCTGTGCTGGGATGTGTGCTGGGAGATGTGCTGGAATGCGTGCTGGATGTGCTGGGATGTGTGGGCGTGCTGTGATGGGTTGCGATCTGTGCTGGCCGCCGCCCCCCTGGGTGTGCTGGGATGCGCGCTGGGATGTGTCGGTGCGCTGCTTCGGTGTGCTCGGTGCTCGGTGCTATGATGTGTCGGTGACCAACCTTGCCCCCCTTGCCCGACCATGGCCCCCCGTGCGCCTCCTTCTTCCCGTGCTCCCCTTTTGCTTATTTCTGACCGAGCGGCCGTGCCCTTCCCCCCCTGCCCGGTTGTGCCCCCCCTTGCCCCCCCCTTCCCCTTGGGCCCTCCTTCTGCCAATTCCGACCGACCGACCGTGCCCCCCCCTGCCCGACCGTTGCCCCCCGTGCTCCCCTGTCCCCCGTGCCCCCCCTTGTTTTTTCCGACTGGCCGACAGTGCCCCCCAGCCCCCCCCGGCCCGACAATGGCCACCCGTGCTTCCCCCCCCTTCCCCCCGTGCCCCCCCCTCCCTCCCCGCGTGCCCCCCCCCCCCCCCCCTTCTGCTCATTCCGACCGACCGACTGTGCTCCCTCCCCCCCTTGCCCGACCGTTGCACCCCGTGCCCCCTCCTTCCCCGACCGGCCGTGCCCCCCCTCCGTCTCCGCTGCCCGTCCGTGGCCCCCCGTGCCCACCCTTTTTCCTCCCGTGGCCCCCCTTGTCCTGTTCCGACCGACCGACTGTGCTGTGCCCCCCGCCCCCCCTGCTCGACCGTGGCCACCCGTGCGCCCCACTTCTTTTTCCCCCGTGCCCCCTGCTTATTCCGACCGACCGACCGTGCCCCCTCCCCCCGCCTCTGCCCGACCGTGGCCCACGTGCTTCCCTCCTTTCCTCTCTTGCCACCCTCTCTGCTTATTCCGACCGACCGACCGTGCCCCTCCCTTGCCGGACCGTGGCCCCCGTGCCACCCCTCCCCCCCTCTGCTTCTTCGGACCGACCGACCGTGCCCTCTCCCCCTGTTCGACCGTGGCCCCCCCGTGCCCACCACCCCTTTTCCCCGTGCCCCCCCCCCCCCCATCCATCTGCACCCTCTGCCCGACCGTTCCCCCCCCCCCCCCCCCTCCCCCCTCTCTTTGCCTATTCTGACCGACCGACCGTGCCGCCCCCCTGCCCGTCCCTGGCCCCCCGTGCCGCCCCTGTCCTTATGTGCCCCCCCCCCACCCCCCACTCTGCTAAGTCCGACCGGCCGACCGACCGTGCCCCCCCTGCGGGAGGGTGCCGCCCCGCCCCGTGCCCCCCTCCCCCCTCCTCTGCACATTCCGACCGACCGTGCACCCCCCCTGCCACTGCCCGACTGTGTCCCCCGTGTTCCCTCCATCCCCGTGCCCCACCCCTCTGCATATTCCGACCGATCGAGAGAGCCCACCCCCCTCTGCTCGACGTGGCCCCCCGCCGGGCTGCCCCTCCTCCCCCCCGCGCCCACCACCCCTCTGCTTCTCCGATCCCCCCCGCCGGACCGTGGCCCCCGTGCTCCCCCCCCTTTCCTTCCGTGGCCCCCCTCTCTGCTTGTTCTGACCGACCGACCGTGCCGCCCCCTGCCCGACCGCGGCCCCGCGTGCCCCCCCCCCTCCCCCCCGTGCCCCCCCCCTCTGTTTATTCCGACCGACCGACCGTGCTTCTCGCCCCCCTGCCCAGTTGCTGCCCCCCGTGCCCTTCTTCCGGCCGACCGATCGTGCCCCCCCCTCCATGCCCGACCGTGGCCCCCCGTGCCCCCCCTCCTCTCTGCTAATTCCGACCGGCCGACCGCGACGCCAAATTACACCATGGTTCCGACAAACTCGCAGTGACGTAACAAGATCTTTTCACACCAAGGCTCCCAAGAGCGAGCACTATTTCAAACATTTATCAAGCATCCATTATTTTTGTCTCTGGGCCCTTTCGGAAGGTTTCTTGAAGGCCTCTTGGGGCGTCCTGGGGGCATACTGGGCCGTCTGGAGGCCGTCTTGGGCGTCTTGGACCGATCGTTCGACGACTCGGGGCCTTTTTTCCACCCTCTGGGGAGTCTCTGAGGGCCCTCTTGGCCCGTCTTCGGGCCCTCGTGGCGTCGCCAAAGCCCACGTGACACCCCGGGCCCGCGCAAGAGAGCGCAAGAGCGCCTGGGAAACCAAGGGTCTGGGCCCCTGGGCCCTGAAGAACCTTACAAGCCCCGTGCCTCCCAGGACTGCATGCGCCTTGGGGCACTCCACAACGTGCTGAAGACACGGTGGCGGATCTTGGCTACACATACCATCGTGCCCCCCCCTCTTGGGACCAAGCGTTTCGCTCCATACAGGGGGACTGCATTCTAAAACACGCCGTTGAAAGCTCGCAAACGTCTCCCGCCATGTTGAGATCGCCTTCCGATCGAACCTTGCGCTGCGTCCACACAGCGATGTTGCTATTCGCTGCTCACCCGTTATGGTCACTCGCCAGCGTGTCGCAGCACTCGCGCGCTTCCCCGAAACTACCACAGGTTGGCTCTATCTTCTTCCCCCATTGTCACGCATCCGCGATTGTATGATCATTGGCACGCGTGCCTCTTGTTCAATGGCATGGCGACGGCAAGGACGATGAGGACGATGACGAGCAGAATGAGGAAGAGGAGGACGAGGAGGAGGAGGTGGAGGGAACGACGGAAGAAGAGTCTCGGCATCAAGGGGAGATGAGCGTCGCGCTGGGTGTGTAGGCGGAAGGATGGTGAAGAGGAGGAGGAGGTGGAGGAGGATCAGTTCGGAGAGGAACGAGGGAGAAACACATGAAGTTGAGGAGGAGGAATAGGAGGAGAAGCATTACGAGGGGGAGACTTGGATGAATGGCAGCAGGGGGAGGAAGAGAGGAAGAAGGAGGAGGAAAGGCAGGCCGCGGATGATGATGCTGCTGTTGATGATGGCGATGACAACGATGATGACGATCATGCTGATGGTGATGATGATGTTGATGATGACGTTCATGATGATGCTGATGATAGTGGTTCTGATGATGATAGCGATGGTGATGTTGCTGATATGGATGATCATGATGGTGATGATGGTTATGCTGCTGATGCTGTTGATGGTGATGATGATATTTAAGGTGATGTTGCGTATGATGATCATGTTGATGGTTAGGATGTTGATGGTGATGATGATGATGCTGGTGATTAGTATGGTGCGGCTGATGGTGAGGATGTTCATGATAAGACTTCTTCTGATGCTGATGGTGATGGTGGCGATGCTGCTGACATTGATGGTGATGATGCAGATGATGATGATAATCATGATGATGGTGGTGATGCTGCCGCTCATGATGATGAGTGTGATGATGCCGTTGAGGATGATGCTGATGTTGCTGATGCGGGTGATGATGTTGCTGCTGATGGTTATGATGCTGATGATGATTAGGTTGATGCTGCTGGTGATGATGATGGTGGTGGTGATGATAATGATGATGATGATGAGGAGGAGGAGGACGAGGAGGAGGAGAATGATGAGAAGGGGGATGGTGTGGTGGCGGTGGCGGGGGGTGGCACAGTCTATCAGGAGGGGAGGAGGAAGGGACGGAGGGAGGAGGAGGAGGCCCCCACCCGCCCAGGACGACGAGGACGACGGGGCTGACGGGTGAGCGCTGGCAGCGGCGACGATGAGCGCCCCGCCGCGGCGTTGCCCCTTGCGCCCCGCCCTCCAGGAGGAATGCCTGATGAGCGATGGAAGGGGGATCGGCGCCTTCGGGCTTTCGTTGCTTCCCTTTGGGCCTATTGGAGTCCTCTTGGAGGCCTCCGCCGGCTTCCTTGGGGATTTCCCAGGGGACCGCCAGAGGCTTGCTTGGAGGTCGGGCAGTGTCCTCGTTTGCCCCGCTTCTCGTGCTGCTGCTACTGTGATGCTGCTGCTTCTCGTCGTCGGCCTCCTCCTTCTCCTCCTCCTCCTCCTCTCTTCCCCTCCGCCCCCTCTCTTCCCCTCTGGCGTGCGTTATCCTCACTGCTGGATATATCACTGTCAGGACGATGCTCTTCCGCACCGTCCTCTCACTATCTCTGGTCTCTCCCTTCTTGTTGTGCCCCTCCTCCTCCTCCTCCTCCTCCTCGCTCGGGACCCCTTCTTCCTCCCTCTTTTCCTCTCCGCGTAAGACCGCCCCCTCCTCCTCCTGCCGTTTCCCTTCCCGTGTTCCCCCGTTGCCCTCGTCATAATCCTCCACTTCCCCCTCCGTCACCAATCCATAGCCAGTCCAGTTCATGATTGCGTGATTGCATGCGTGGGCTTGCATTTGGTGGTGCTACAAGCTTCGCCAGTGGGAGGCGCGATTTTGGCGGCGCTTCGTGGTGTTGGACGCCGTGGTGATTTGTAAATTCGCAGGCATGCGGCTTATCGCGAAGTGGTTCGTGCCGCGCTTGTTCTTCGAGATGGGGAATTCTTCATCACGGCGTACCACGGCGACGGTGACACATGTTTGTGGGGATCGCGATGGGCACGTCGTGCGTGGTATGTTTCCACTGCGCACGCTACAGCTCCATTCTCACCGTCCGCATCATGGTTCTTCTGCTGCAGCAGCCGTGTATGCTGCCGACACAGTTGTGCACTTCAACGTCATCGCGAATGTTCGCGACGCTGGCCCTCATCGTGCTCGGGCACCTCCAGATATGTTTCAGAAGCGCTTTGCTTTGCACCGCTGTATCATTGTCACCTCGACCCCTGACAGCTCACGTTGTCCTTTGGGGCGCTGGTGCGGGTCTTCTTCCTTACCACGGCGCGGGGACGTGTTGGTGGCACGACGGCTGATGCCATCGGATGTACCCTACCTGTGCAGATCTTGTTGCTGAAGGCAGTCCAGTTCCTGATGCTGCTGGATTTTCGCGTCCACGAGTGGTGCGGCTTGGCGACGCCTCGCTGCGGCTGGCAGATTTGCTAGCCGACCCTGGCGCCATCTGGAACCTGCCAGAGCAGCTATCGGACCAGGGCGCTGCTAACAGAGAAACGTGCGCGCGGGCAGCCCACGTAGAAGCAAGGTGTGGTTGTCGCGTTTCTGATGATAGCCATACCGAGACGCGTTCAGACTTGACAGAATTTCTACGTTGACGGCGGCTGCTGCGGTGGACCCCGACGTAGTCTGGCGGCACCAGGCCCGGCTGCATGTGGACTGCCACATCGTTAGCACCGTGGTGCACGTCGATGGAGCCCTCTGTGGAGGGTCATGCTGAGACTTCTCTTGATGTCACTGGTGGAGGTGCTCGTCTGGGTTACGCTTTTCATTATGGTCTTGCCCGGCCCTGTTTTTTTTTTTTTTTTTTTTTTTTTTTTTTTTTTTTTTTTTTTTTTTTTTTTTTTTTTTTTTTTTTTTTTTTTTTTATTAATGCCGCCCATGTACGTGATGTGTTAGGGCTTTGAAGCAGCCGTGGAGCTTGTCCACCCTCTTCGGGCTATTATCTGGAGGCCTTCGCGTGCGCAGCTGCGGGGTTGCAGGGTCTTCTGGGCACTTGGCGAACAGTTGGCGACGCCGGAAGACTTGGCCGTGCACGGCGATAGGCGCGATGGCATGTTGGTGAACGCCCCTGCGGCGGCTAGCACGCGGACCTAGCCAAGTCGGATGTGTTCGTCCGCGTCTCGGCCGCCTGTGCTTTGGTGGCTGCTGCGGCCAGGGGCAGCATGCGATTGGCCTCGCGAGGCTGGCCCGTATAAAATTCAAAAATGCCGACGGCGCACACGGGCTGGGCCACCGCGGCAGGCGAAGCTGGACATGCGGGAACCCCAGACCGGTTGAGCGAGTCTCAGCGGGCGGAAGCCGAGGAGGAGGAGGAGGAGGA
Source organism: Prorocentrum cordatum (assembly GCA_963575745.1). NCBI lineage: Eukaryota > Dinophyceae > Prorocentrales > Prorocentraceae > Prorocentrum > Prorocentrum cordatum. The sequence goes on along the minus strand of CAUYUJ010008668.1, from coordinate 919,970 downwards.
GGAGGAGGAGGAGGAGGAGGAGGCGGAGGAGGAGGCGGAGGAGGAGAGGAGGAGGAGGGAGGAGGAGGAGGAGAGGAGGAGGAGGAGGAGGAGGAGGAGGAGGAGGAGGAGGAGAGCGAAGATAGGGTGAATAGGAAGAGGGTGGCCCCCGCGGCTGCGCCCGTGGACCATCATTCGGGCCAGAGGCAAGCACTGCATCCTCCCATGCTCTGTCGGCGAGAGCACAGCGCAGTTTTGTTCGCTGTCGCAAAAACGCTGACCTGGGAACCCTTTCCCTTGCCGCCCCGCCGTGGGCGCTACGGTTCGCCGCGGCGCCCGCGGCGGGGCGGGCTGGGTCAGGTTTTGGGGGGTGAGTTTTGGTTGGGGGCTCGCCTCAGGTCTTCCTGGACTTCGTGTTCCTCGGTTTGTTCGTGCTCGCTGCATCCTTGTTCCCCCTCGCGGCGCGGGGGGTAAATATGCCCCCGCGTCAGACGCGCAGCGCCGCAGGGCGCGCGCGTCGTCGGGCCGCCGTGGCGGCGTTTTCCTTTTCCTGTCACTCAGGCCGCGTCAGTGCGACCGTGCCGATAACGACCGTGTCGATGCGAACGTGTCAATGAGGCCGTGTCAGTGCGACCGTGCCGATAACGACCGTGTCAGTGCGACCGTGTCACTAAAGCCGTGTTATTGCGACCGCGCCAATGCGAACGCGTCAATGCGAACGCGTCAATAGTGCGACCGCGCCAATGCGACCGTGCCAATGCGACCGTGTCAATACAGCCGTGCCAGTATTTCGTGTCAGTATTTCGTTTGTGCCCATGCAATTGTATCAGTGCGATTGTCTATAGTGTGTCTACTAGAACGCGTCAATGCGACCGCGTCAACGCGACCGTATCATTGCGCGTCGGGCATTGGGGCGTTCCATCCAGCAGCGCGCGCAGGCAGCAGGCGCGATCCGAGCATTCCGTTGCGCGCGCCGCTCACGCATCATCGACGCGCGCTGCAACGCCCGCGCTTTCCATGATATTGTGCGATTTTCTTGCCGCCCATGTTAACGACAGTCGCGACGCGGAGTGGCTAGGGGAGTGCGCCGCTTTGTGTCATGCGACGCGGCCGCTTGCGAATGCCTCGACGGCGCGCCTGCATTTCGCGCGAAGGCCAGCGAGTTGACGTCGGCGCGTGACCTTGCCATCGCAGACGCCGGGGCGCTGCAGGGCGATGGCGGCCGCGAAAGCCCTGACCGCGGAGGAACAACGACGCGCGGCCGACCCGGCCAGCGCGGGCAGCACGGCCGGGAGCGGGTCAGCGCCCGAGCAAATGTGCCACGTGGACATACACGCGAAGTTGCAGGATGGCGCCCTGAGGGGTTGGGACAGGCTTTCTGGCCGCGGCCCGCAGCGGTCGACGGCCTTGAGTCGGGCGCGAAGCGGCCGATGCGTCGCGGCATCAAGCGGCCATTGGTTTTCGCCGACTTGAACAAGTTATTGCCTTTTGGGCGGAATCGAAGAGCGCGAGAGACGAGGTGGGCGCCGGCCCGACCATGTCGAGGGACCTTCGCGACCTCGCGCGCGCGCGCTCGGCGCTGCGAACCCAGTCAAAGCGAAGTCGCTCACCTTCGCGCGGCGGCATGCCGCGCGCGACAGGCGCGCGCGCCATTGCGGAAGACGCGCGTCAAAGGGCCGCGGCGTCGCATGAGCGCGCAGGCGCGCCATCGCTTGCGCCCGCGTAGAGCGCGCGTCATTGGTCGCGACGATCGCCACCGCCAGAACGTCCTGAAGGCCCGCTCCTCCCAGTTGCGGTTCAGATCCACCGGCGCGAGTGCGATGCGCGCGCGGCGTGGCAGGTGGCTGCGCGGGGGCCCGCGGGCGATCGGAGCAGCGCTCTGGGGCTTGTTCACGACGAGACTTGTCGGCGCAATTGGGCAGAGAGGTCTCGCGCCGGCGATGATTCATTCGACGTTGAAACTGCCGTGGCGACAGTCGATTCGACGCTCCCGAGCGACGCAGATGCCGCGCGCGACCGCGACGCCCAGAAGCGCTCAGCCCCGCGCGGGAGCAAGGGTGCCAAGGGCGGCGGAAGGTCTGGCAAGGACGGCGGCAAGGGCGCCAAGGGCGGCGGAATGGGCAAGTCCCCTCCAGCGCCCCCGGCGGCGCCAAACGATCGCGGCGATTGCGGCGAGCCGTGGGCCAAGAGAGCCAGGCATCAGGAGCGCAGATTTTCCCTGCGTGGCCGCTCAGGCGGGGGTCTGCGCGCGCGCGCGCGATGGCGTTAGCCGGGCGGCGCGCAGGCGCAGCCATAAGTCCGGCGGCGGTATTTGAAGCACGCCGCGGACGCGAGGCCTACGAGGTCATCGCGGATTGCCCAGTGGAGCGCGAGGCTGGCAGCCAGGACTAGGCGGCGCGCGCCGGAGTCGCGCTCGCGCAGGCTAACAATTCGGCGAGCGCTCGCGTAGCGCAGCCAGCAGCGGCTGTTTCACCGAAAGGAGACGCTTGCGCGAGTGCCCCAGCGGTTGGTGGGGTGCAGGCCCACTTTTCGAAAGGCTTCCACCGCGCATCAGCGTCGCTCCCGTGCGCGCGCGTCGAAGCCTCTCGCGTTGTAGGAGAGCCTGACGCTGGCGACGCGCAGAAATCCATTGGGCGTTTTGGCCGGCAACGCGCGCCTCGTATTTGGACCCATGTGGGCGCGTGCCCGCGCGCCGAAGCCGCGCGGCACAAGTTGCAGTTAATTTGAACAGGAACTTCGTCGGCCCGCAGCGCGACAAATATCGGTCATCACGTCGCGTTGTCGCTTGATTCCGCCACCGCGCCCGAGCGGGCGCCAGGATGGGGCGGGGGGCCGGGGGGGGGGGGGAAATGCCGCGGGGCTTGGCTACCCCAAATGTCGTTTTTGGAACACTTGGCATTGAATTGCGAAAAGCGAAGGGACGGCGGAATCATTGTAAGTAAATTGGGTTCGATGCGTGGGATCCAAATATTTCTTCGCGCGAAGTGGAAATGATGGTATTCAAAATGCCGGCCGGCACTTGCCAATCGTTGCGAGCGCAGTAGCGGATTGAACGGCGCTGTTGCGCCATGCGTCGATGGATGCGTTTCAGGAACGGCCAGCGGTACCATGAAACAGCTTGCGAAGTCAGCCCAGCGCTGGAGGTTGCGCATGACCCTGGGGCCGCAGCGGGAACGAATAACGAACGACGAACCACAAGGACTGCAACGAATAGGGCAATGCATTCGGATTGGAGATTCGAGTGGGTTGGGCCCGACGCAGCGCACGCATCACGTAACGCACATTCGCGCGCAAGTGGGTTTGTATCATGGTGTGGACATTCGGCGACGCAGGGAATCGGAATGGACATGCGATTCTCCCAGTGGTAGCCCATATCAATTGACTGACGAAGATTGCCATTGGGACCCGCCGTTCTGCCCACTTGCTGCGCGACGCTCACGCGGACCGAGAAAACGTTGGACTGGCGGGCCACAGCCCCGCCGCCGACCTCGGTGGAGCCCTGGGCGCACGCGCGGGGAGGCATCGGCCTCGCCTCGCCTTGCCGCATCTGTCTCCCGCCCCTTTTTCATTCCAGCCCTCGTTTTCTCTTTTTGTTTTGGTCTCTTGTTGTTTCTCTCTGTCTCTCTTTCTATATATATTTATCTTGCTGTGTCTCTCTTCATGTTTGTTTGTTTCATGGTGGTTTATCTTCTTGGTTTGTTCATCTCGCTCTCTCTCTCTCTCTCTCTCCCTCTCTCTCTCTCAAGCTCTCTCTCCCTCTCTCTCTCTCTCTTTATCTGCCCGTTTCTCCATGTATCTGACATCTCTCTCTCTCTCTCTTTATCTGCGTCTCTCTCTCTCTCGTTCGCTCTGTTTGCATATCTCTCAGTTGCTCTCCTCTCTCTCTCTCCCTCTCTCTCTCTCTCCCTCTCTTTTCTTCACTCTATTTGGGTGTGTATATATGTATATATCGGGGTCGCTGTTGGTTTGTCTGTATCAGTCTCTATGTATACGTTTTTGGCGTATACGGATATACGTAGATGTATGCTTGCACATAAACAATAAAGTCTCGCGCGTGGTAACATGATGTTTGACTTCGGCGCTGCGTTCCCGTCGATGCGCCGCAGCTTCCTCTCCCCACGTATTCAAGTCCATCGGCTTCCCTGACAGCGTCCTCAACATGGCCGACGGGAACTACATGTTCCCACTGGCTTGGGCCAACCTGAGCGGCTTGATGCAGGTCTTCTGATGGCTTGCCTCTGGCATCCTGCAGGGGTGCCCATGGTCTGGCGCGCTCTGGGCGGCTGGCATGGGCCCTTATCATCAAGGACCGTTTCCACCGCGCGCGCCACTTCGTCGCAAACGACGCGGGCGCGGTCCTCCCCTCCACGCAGTTGGTTCGCCCTCCGAGCATTGTGTTCCATGCTGCGGAGCATCTGGCGCACCTGGCCCTCGAGATTGTGAAGTGTGCGCCGCTGGCGGAGGAGTTCTCCATAGGCCCAGAGCTGCGGATCAAGGCGAAGTTGGCTAAGCTGGTGCCGCGTTGGGCCGACATGCCGGTCGTGCCAGCAACGGAATGCCTTGGAGTGTTGCTAGGCCCGTCAGTCACGAATGATATGCGGTGGCAGAAGGTGGTGGCTGGATGGAAGCACGTGGCATTTGCGATTGCTGATGCGGGAGCCCCAACCAGTGCGTCCTTGCAGTGATGAAGGCCTGTTACCTCGGACAGCTACTGCATTGGCCCAGCACGTTGCGACGCCGAGAATCGTGGATTCTCCATCGTCTTTGGCACCATTCTCCCCAAACGTTTCGTCGTAAAGATCTCTTGGCGCTGGGACAATGGTCCACTCTCAAAGCGCACTCCATAGAGATCATGAGCTGTGCCACTCCCCCCACTCTCATGCGAAGCGCGAAGGACACCGTCAAGAACTGGGACACGTGGCTTCGGCGCCTCCCGTCCACAGCGGTGGACTGCCTCTCGCTGGCGCCGCTGGCGGAACCCCCGACCGTCTGGCGCCGGCCCACTGGTTGCAGGTGCCCATGGCGCTGACGCTGCAGCAGGTTGCGCATGGCTTCAACCACTTTGGGCAACTCGAACCCGACAGCCACAGCCTGCGTGAACGCCCTGAGCGCAAGGCGCGCGGAGAAAGCCAACATCGTAGCCAGTAAGCCTTCGGCTCGTCTCCGCATGCAGAGATTCCTTCTTTTTCACCTTGTCTCCTCGCTCCTATAGTCTTCTATCGTCCCGACCTTCCACGCTCCTTTCCAGTCTTGGGCTGCCGAGGGCATAATTTCCCGTAAACATCAGGTTGACTGGGGCTCGACCCTGAGCCTAGTCAAGACGTTCCCTCCCGCGTGCCAGCCGGCCCTTTTAAAAACATGGGCTGGTGGGTGGACGACGAATCGTCGCCTCCATTGTACAATATTGTGCGGGGGGAGACCAGGCCGGTCGGTGTATTCGGTTGCCAGATCTGCGAGAATGCGAGAGCCATCGGCGTAATGTCGCACTACGTGAGTCACCCGCACATGTGATTCGCGGTGCGCTCTTGCCTGGCACATCAGGATCCCTGCCCCCGAGTGTCTTGTCGCACGTTTTGGCCTTCGCCCTGGAGAGAATCCTGGTGATCACAGGATGGCCCTGAAGCGTGTCGTATGGCGTTTCCATTTGTATCACGTGCAGGCCTATTTCCCGAAGGAGCAATGGACCAGGCCAGAATCCGCGCTGGCCAGCGCACGTGCTGCTCGAACGCTCGTGCTCACTACATACTCTGTGCCAGCATAGCTGACTTGCTGGCGCTTCCATATACGAGTGATACCTATACGACCACCCTTCGGGTGATAAGGAGGTGGGGTGGGGGGTGGGGAGGGACCCACGTCGCACTCGATCGATCTCACTCTCGATATCACTATCGATCTCACTATCGATCTCACATGCGGTCTCACTATCGATCTCACTATCGATGCCCCATTCGGTCTCACTATCGATTTCACTATCGATATCACAATCGATCTCACATTCGGTCTCACTATCGATCTCACTATCGATCTCACAATCGATCTCACATTCGGTCTCACTATCGATCTCACTATCGATCTCACAATCGATCTCACAATCGATCTCACATTCGGTCTCACTATCGATCTCACTATCGATCCCCCATTCGGTCTCACTATCGATTTCACTATCGATATCACAATCGATCTCACATTCGGTCTCACTATCGATCGCACTATCGATCTCACAATCGATCTCAAAATCGGTCTCACCATTGATCTCACTATCGATATCACAATCGATCTCACAATCGATCTTACATTCGGTCTCACTATCGATCGCACTATCGATATCACAATCGATCTCACAATCAATCTCACATTCGGTCTCACTATCGATTTCACTATCGATATCACAATCGATATAACAATCGATCCCACATTCGGTCTCACTATCGATTTCACTATCGATATCACAATCGATCTCACATTCGGTCCCACTATCGATCGCACTATCGATCTCGCAATCGATCTCACATTCGGTCTCACTATCGATCTCACTATCGATATCACAATCGATCTCACAATCGATTTCACATTCGGTCTCACTATCGATGTCACTATCGATCTCCCATTCGGTCTCACTATCGATTTCACGATCGATATCACAATCGATCTCACATTCGGTCTCACTATCGATCGCACTATCGATCTCACAATCGATCTCAAAATTGGTCTCACCATCAATCTCACTATCGATATCACAATCGATCTCACAATCGATCTCACATTCGGTCTCACTATCGATCGCACTATCGATATCACAATCGATCTCACAATCAATCTCACATTCGGTCTCACTATCGATTTCACTATCGATATCACAATCGATATAACAATCGATCCCACATTCGGTCTCACTATCGATACCACTATCGATATCACTATCGATCTCATTCGATCGATCTCACAATCGATCTCACAATCGATCTCACTATCGATCTCACTATCGATCTCACTATCGATCTCAGATTCGGTCTCACTATCGATCTCACTATCGATCTCGCAATCGATCTCACAATCAATCTCACATTCGGTCTCACTATCGATTTCACAATCGATCTCACAATCGATCTCACAACCGATCTCACATTCGGTCTCACATTCGGTCTCACTACCGATCACAATCGATCTCGCAATCGACGTCATCATCATCATCAGCATCATCATCATCATCACCATCAACATCAACATCAACATCATCATCAACATCATCATCATCATCATCATCATCATCATCAATATCATCGCCATCATCATCAACAACATCATCATCATCAGTACCATCATCATCATCACCATCATCATCATCATAATCATCATCATCATCATCAGCATCATGATCGGGACACCGACGGGACACCGACGGGACACCGACGGGACACCGGCGGGACACCGGCGGGACACCGCGCGCCACCGGCCGCCCGGTGGAGAATCATTTGGTCCGGCCGCGCCTCAGCCACAGAGGACACCACCGGGACACCGGCGGGACACCGCGCGCCACCGGCCGCCCGGTGGAGAATCATTTGGTCCGGCCGCGCCTCAGCCACAGGAGACTGTCCTCTCGCCCGCCCACGCAGCTTCGCCTCGCCCGCACGCACGGCACGCACGAACACGAAACCGAAATCGATTTCCCGGTAGGGGGGCTCTCCGTTCCACTTCGATCTCACCCCCTCACCTCCGATGTCTGTATGGTAATTTCCCTGTTCATCTTTCGTTCTCTTCCGTTTCCTTTCTCCGACCCATTCTCAACAATCTTCCACATCGTCTTGTTATTCCTCCTGTTAGTCTGCTCGGCCTTGTCACCCCTGCAGGTATTCCCGCATCCGCGTGCGAATCGGGGCAGGTTTTTCCCAAAAAGGCGCTGACGTTCGGAGAAGGAGGAGGGGTCAGTAGAAAACCCTCTTGGGGCGAGCGGGCGGGGAGGATGATCCCAGGAAAATTGGAGGAGCAGGATGGCCAGGGTGAGCCCACGATGCGTCGCAAATGCCGCAATACATCCTCCCGTCACAAGTGGCCACCCCTCATATTTGCAGTCTTTGTCGCTACAGTTTTTGAAAAGATAACTTTCGGCAAGACCGCGGCAACGGCGATGGCGAGGGCGGCGGCGACGACGACGACGATGAAGCCAGCGGCGACAGCGACGGCGATGGTGGTGACGGCGGCGACGCTGGCGACGACGACGGCGCGGCCGAAGGTGTTGACATTGCCGCTGGCGAAGACGACCACGACGATAGCGACGGCGTTTGTGGACACGGCGGTGGCGTCGACGACAACGATTGTATTGGCGAAGGCGCCGACGACGACGCCGCCAGCAACGATGATGACGACGGATGTGACTGCGACAGTGGCGATGGCGGTGGCGGCGGTGACGGCGTCGGCACACCTTCGTTTTGTGTCCAAACTGGTTGAACGCTTCCTCGCGGTACCGAAAATAAGATTGGAACGCACGCCGAGGGCTGTTGGATTGCACTTCCTCGGTGGAAATGTGGTGGTGGAGCGCAGCCCACGAGGCTCGAACACTCAACATGCCCCCCAAAACGCGGGGTGCCCACGGGGCGCCCACGAGGCGGCACCGTCCCGCAGCATGGCGAAAACAAGCCATACCCGGCCAGTTCCTTGGGTAAGCGAAGTACAGGGAGCACACAAAGGACGTACGCGCCCAGCTATGTACATGAACACGGCCCCTTGACCCGCGAGACCTGCCGTGCGATACGAACATTCGCGCAATGCGAACTTTCGAAACCAGCGTGGATTCATCTACATGTACGTCCTTCTGTCGCTCCTGAAAGTAAGAACCCCGAAACGCGGGCACAGTTGAGTTGAAAGCGCGCCTCTCGCCGGACACCACCGTGCATAATGTCTCCCGAGACCCTTGTAGAAATATGTGGGGCGGATCCTTTTCTCAGCGGGTCTCTCCTGGGCTCTTGGTCCACACGGCAGAACCATGGGCCCTCCTGTTCCAAGAAGGGCGGTTTCCCCCACCGTCGATCGAGAATTGCTGTTAGCTGGAAGTCAAGACGCATGCATATGTATCGGGGCGGCTCTGGGGCGATGTTCACGCTCTGATCCTTGCTGCGTCCGCAGCCCCTTTTCAGAACGAGGTGTAAGCACGAGGCTAGTACCCCCGCTACCCGCGCCATCCCTCCCCCCCCCCTCTCCTCCGTGTGTAAAGCCCTCATTGGCGGTCGCTCCAGCGCCGCAATTATACCGAGTGGTTTACACCTAGCGACGGCCATTCAGCAGCCCATGCTGACAGCACGGATGCGTACCCTCACTGTATCTGCACACGAGAAGACATACTCGAGCAGCCGACGGCGCGCACTCCAGCACCGCGTTTTTTGTATCGAGCGGCAGTGTTCCGGCAGCCCGCGGCGTGCGCCACAGCACTACAGTTTTACCAGACGAGGGCGTCCCGCGCCGGAGGGGCAGGTCGAGGCTGCGCCACTGTGCCGCCCGTGCCGCCTCGTGGTCGCCTCGTGGGCGCCCCGCGCTTCGAGGATATGCTGAGGCTGCGCCATGCTGCTGCCCATGCTGCCTCGTGGCCCGCGCTTTGGGGGTTTGCCGAGGTCGCGGCCGGTTGCCGCGGGCGCCTCGTGAGCTTGGACGATACAGTTTGCACCACGTAGCTTGCAACACATGGCTTGCATCACATAGCTTGCACCACATGGCTTGCACCACATAGCTTGCACCACATGGCTTGCACCACATAGCTTATACGGCATATCTTACATCACATCGTTTGCACCGCATAGCTGACACATCCCCCCTTAGGAGTTGCGGTGGGGTAGGGTTCGCATGTGCCCTCCTAGAGGAGGACACATCGTGCTGGTATGCCCCTGTGCGTTACATTCATGCTTGTGTTGAACGTGCTGCTCAGTGCCAGGCCTGGCCGGCCGGCCTTCCCCTCCCCCAGGCTGCTTGCTCGGTTTCTTGCTTCTTGCCCGCTTTTCCCAGGCTTGCGCCGGCTGGCGCTACCCCCCCCGGTCTTTGTTTCCTGGTCGGTGTTCTCGGGTTGCCCGGTCTTCCTGGCTGCCCTGGTACGCCCGTCTTGGCATGCAACACGTGCACGCTGGTCGATGGAAGCGGGCATCTCCGGATTTTCAGATCCCAATCTATTTCAAGCGCCTTCCTATTTCAAGAGCCGACCCGGTTTTGCTGTGATTGTCATTCTCTGGGAGGGCCTGAACCCAATCTACTTGATCCGCCTTCCTACTTCATGCTTTTACCTACTTCTTCCGACCGACGTGTACCGTGTTCAACACGTCCGTGTTGTCACGTTGCGTGTTGGCTCACCGCGTTGGCCCGCGTCTTGGCAAACCTATCGCGCCAGACCTACGTATGCAGTCTACGTGTTGAGCTCCGTGTCAACACGCTATTGGTTGCGTGTTGCGTATCGGGGCAGCTAAGTTGGTCTGATTTTTTGTCTGCCTTATCTGGATTGCTTGGTCTTGCTTCTTGACTGCCTTCCTCGGGTTGCTTCGTGTTGTTTCTTGGCTGCGGTCCTCGGGCTGCCTGGTCTTTGTTCTTGTCTGCCTTCCTCCGGTTGCTTGGTCTTGCTTCTTGACTGCCCTCCTCGGGTTGCTTGGTTTTCTTTCTTGACCGCGTTCCTCGGGTTCCTTAGTACTGTTTCTGGGCCTGTGGGTCATGGTTCTTGACTGCTATCCGCGGGTTGCTTAGACTTGATTATTTGCTACCTAGCTTTGTCGAGCAACGACAAGCAACACCAGGCATTCCATGCAAAGCAATCTCAAGCACCGCCAAGCACCGCCAAGCAAGACCAAGCAATGCCAATCCATGCCAACCCATGCCATTCAATGCCAAGCAATGCCACTCGATGCCAGGCAACGCCAGGGCCGACCAATGCCAAGCAGTGCCAAAAAGTGCCAGGTAATGCCAGGTAACGCCAGGTAATGCCAAGCAATGCAATACAAGTCAACGCCAAGCAACGCAAAGCAAGCCAATGCCAAGCAACGCAAAGCAATGCAACGCAGTGCGAAGCACTACAAAGCAATGCCAGGCACTGCCAAGCAATGTGAAGCAATGCAAAGCAAGGCCACGCGACGCAATCAAGGCAGTACTAACGAATGCCGTCCTGACTTGGTTACTTACTCAGAAGGCTTCCCCCTAACTGGGGTCGGGCTGGGCCCATGTAATGAAGCCGACATCCACCCGTGAGGGTGCAGCACACTTGGTTTAAACCACATGGTAATAATATCTGCAGGACATCGCAGACGAGCGCCCTATTTTTGATGGTTGGCCACGCATGGCCATGCATCCAGAGGTGCGTTCAATCGCGAGGCCTCGTTGGCAACAGGAACAGTTCTCCAGCCGTACAGCTCGTGGAGGCTCTAAGAAACAAGTATGCGCGGCGTGTATCGGGAGACACATGTTGAGAACGAAGTGCCCAGACTCGACGTAGTTGTTGAACACATCTCGCTTAAGATCTAAAGCCCGAGCCGCATACGGAAACATCTTGACCCGCCCTCCATCCATGCAGCCGCTAGAAGTGTTGAAGACAAGGTTGCTCGAAATGGAGGCGAGGACCACATCAGAGAATCATCTCACTTCCATCAGTGTAAAACAATTGAAAACCAAAGCTTCAGAACTATACACGGCGGGGAGATGTTTGACCAAGCGTGTGGTCCGCCCTATCGACACGTCTGGAGGTGCGACGAGGAGGCGTTCTCTGCAAGGACGACGGGTAGAGGATGGAGCAGGGTGGCTGGGTGGGTGTATGAGGAGGGAGGGAGGGAGGGAGGGAGGGAGGGAAGGGGCGGGAGGCAAAGGAGGAGGAAGAGGAATGACCAGGAGGAGATCGAGCGGTAAGATGTCGATGGGACAGGATGACGAGGCGCAGGAGGATGAGGAGGAGGAGGAGTAGGAAAGGGGAATTTGAGGAGGGGGGGCAGGGAGGAGGATTGGGAGGATGGGGCAGGATCAGAAGGAGGAAGATGAGTAGGAGGAGGAGGAGGAGGAGGACGACGAGACGAGGAAGGGGGGCGGGCAGGGAAGAGAGGCGGCAGCGCCGACGGCGTTGGCGACGACTGGCGTGACGGGCACGCGCGGCGGCCCGGCACGCGTGCCCGCGGCTCTAAGGCTGCTGTGGCCCACGGGGCCGCGCTTCCACAGCGCGCAGCGGTTCTGGGGGGCGAAGGCCCCCGGGGCCCTTGTCGTCTGCGGGAGCGTCGGCGTCGTCGCTGTCGCCGTCGCCGTCGCCGTCGCCGTCGCCGTCGTCGTCGTCGTTGTCGTCATCGTCGTCGTCGTTGCCGTCGTCGTCGTCTTCGTCGTCGTCGGCGTCGTTGTCGTCGTTGCCGTCGTCGTCGTCATTGTCCGTCGTCCGTCGTCGTCGTCGTCGTCGTCGTCGTCGTCGTCGTCGTTGTCGTCGTCGTCGTCGTCGTCGTCCGTCGTGAGTCGTCGTCGTCGGCGTCGTCGTCGTCGTTGTCGTCGTCGTTGTTGTCCTTCGTCCGTCGTCATCGTCGTCGTCCGTCGTGCGTCGTCGTCGTCGTGGTTGTCGTCGTCGTCGTCGTTGTCTTCGTCGTCCTCTTCGTCGTTGGAGCTCATCGTTGTCGTTAGGGTCAACGCTGTCGTCGTCGTGAGCGTTGTTGGGGGGATAATGGGTGGGGGCAGGACAGGGAGAGAGGAGTGAGGAGAGCGAAAGAAGAGGAGGGTGGCCAGAGTCAACCCGTGATGTGTCAAGGGTGTTGTACTACACCTTCCCGTCCCAAGCCCCTTTCTCGTCAGTCCCGAAAGGCAGTCTTTTCCTCTGCGCGACAGACGAGCACCTCATGGGCTCACAATTCAGGCGGGATCTCCGTTTTGAAAAAATTGCACCATATCCTGCAAGCTATGAGGAACGCGACAAGGTTCATCGAGAAGACAGGAAACCCTGACTCTTATAGCACGGTGAAGACGTGGCCTCACTGAGGTTCCCGTCTGTCCAGAATTCTGGGCGATTTGGTTCGATACATCTGCAGAAAGGGCTCCTATCCCTAATGTTTTCGACCTTCCTGACATTGGTCCCCTCTCAAAGGATTAGGGGCCCGTTTTGGATTAATCAAGGTGGGGTCATAAAGTTCCAGGAAGTGGCCAGTGACAGTCTTGCTTTCAACATGGACTGACATCCATCCGCGCGTTGGTTGCAATTCCCGGGACATAGCAATTTACCCTGCCGAGGTTTTAAGCGAGAGCTCCATGTTGTGAAAAGGAAGCGCCTTACACCGTGGCAACTGTTTCACATTTTTGTTGCAATACTAATACATGGGGAGGATGGGGAGGAGAAGGAAGAGGAGGAGGAGTAGTGGAAGGGGAATGGGGGCGTAGGAGGGATTGGAAGGACGGACGAGGTAGGAAGATCGGAGGATGAGGAGGGAAGGAGGGTGATGCTGAGGAGGAGAAATCAGAGTGAATCCAGGATGCGCCAACGATGGTGCAATACACCCTCCCGTCCCACATTCTCTCCTTCTGAGTCCACGCAAACGTTATTTTTCATTGGGAGAAGCGCACCCTTGAAAGGCGAGTACCCCATAGGCCTGTCATTCTAGTGGGAGCCCCATCTTGACAAGGAGCTGTCTTGCATCCGTCTAGCGAGCGATATGTAATGCGAGCTGGTAGGAACAGAAAGTTCAACGAGCTGTCCAGCGAGAGCTCCCTCTTGAAAAGGAACCGAGGGCACCATCGTTTAAAAGGAGCAGCCCTCCATCCGTGCAGTAGTTTCAGATGTTCAAGCTCATGGCCGTTCATGTGAGGAACTGTCAAGCGATATTCGCGTTTAGACAGATAGGCGCCCTCCATCCATGTAAGTGCTGCCAGCTTTTAAGACGATGGTTCGAAGCTCTGAGGCGAGAGCCCCGAGTTGAACACCATCCGCCCTCAATCCCCTGTTGCAAGTTGCAAGATTGCAAAGCGGATGTGCCTGGCTGTGTGGCGCTGAGGCGAGAGCCTCGTTTTGAAAACGTACCGCCCCCCACCCTTGCAAGTACTGCAACGTTGTAAGACGAGCGTGGATGGCGCTGTAGCCAACTTTGACCATAACCTGCCCTCCACATGTGTACCTGCTGCAAGCTTTTGAAACGAAGGTGCGCGGCTCTACGGGCCCGACGGCGAGCGCCCATTTGAGAAAGGACTCGCCCTCCATCCGTCAAATGGCAAGTTCCAGGATCGGAAGCGGTGAGGAGGTGTTATGCGAAGCGACCCGACCGCCCTACCCGCACGCCTGGTGGTGCGACAGGGAGGAGGTATCGGCACGTAAGGGAAAGGGGTCGAGGAAGAGGGAGGGAGAGGGAGAGGGAGAGGGAGGTGAAGGGTGAGAGAGGGCGGAGGTGAAGAGGGGAAAAGGAGGAGGGAGCGTAAGGGAGGAGGAGGGAGCGAGGGGGGAAAGACGAGGAAACACATGATGACGAGCGACATTGCTTGAAACGCGAAAAGACCGGGATACCCTGGCGGATCCAGCCCTGGCGACGACGGCCGCTCCTTAGAAGCCCCCCCCCACAAGAGAACAAATATCAAGATCGTCCTTCTCATCCATTGCTTTTTCCTGCAATTCCTTCTCGTCCTCCCCCAAGTCCTCCACCTTCTCCTTCCCCATCTCCTCCTCCTTGTCTGCTTTCTCCTCCTCCTCCTTCTCCTCTATCTCCTAGCCCTCCGCTGTATCCTCCTCCTACCCCCCACCTCTTTCCATACCTCTCCTCTTCCTCTTCCTTACTCCACGTTACCTTCCTCTTCCTCCATCTCCTGTTCCTCTTGTCCCCCTCCTTCCCACATGTTCTCCAGGGAGGAACGCTCCAGACGAGGCCCAGAGGCCAGAGGCCCCACAGAGCTCCAGAGTGGCCCGCAGACTTGGGGCCACACTGGGCCAGGGCCTCCCTTGGCAACCCCTGACGGATGCCGGGGGGTCCAGGTGCAGCAACGATTGGGGGGGGGGTCGCCTCAGGTTCGAGGTGCAGCGCTGGAGCTCGGTGTGTGTGTGTGTGTGTGTGTGTGTGTCTGTGTGTGTGTGAAGTCCGTTCAGTTCCCTCTTCTATCCCTTCTTCCGCAAATGTATTGGCTCAGGCATTGGCAAAACAACAGCCGTGCGCCTGATCACTGCGCAGTGCCCTGGAAAAGGAGTCCTACTCCTCGCCTCTACCAACGGATCCCGTATAGGAGCGGCCCTTCGGCCGTCTTCCTATGCACACAGGTCATCCGTCTTCTCTTATCCGATCTTTGTTGTTGCAAGTCGCGTCATCTTGGATTCCGCCGCTTGGCGACACAACTGCGTTGCGCTGCCTGCAAGCGCGCGATCTCATCGACGGCGCGCTCTCGCGACGGCACCATGGAGAGGGCAAGAGAAACTGTGATACCGATTTCCTTTCTTTCAGGTGAAGGCAGTGCTGCGTCTTTCGCGGCTGCACTCGGCGAGCTCTTGCCCGATTCTCCGATGTTTCCGCCGCCTCCGCGTGCTCAGACGCCTCGACCCTCGCGACAACGGCTGGTTTCGCCTCCCGCGGCGCCTGATACATCCGCGTCACGCCCGTCGGTGGCAACACCCGCAGTAACCCCGTCTGTCGTCGGTGCCGACGCTGGCTTCACTACGCCTACTGCCTCCCCACCCACCTTCGCTGACACGAGCGTCGGCGGCAACGCCCGCAGCGGCCCTCGCACCGCGAACGTGCCCCCAGGCATTGCTCTCGCGCGCAGCCGCCGTTGGGCCAAGGCCCCGTCGCCCACGAATGTGTCCGTTTCTGAACATGTGTGGGTCATAGAGAATCGCAGTGGGCGGACGTCTCAGCGACAGGTTCCCGAAAGGTATCACATTCGCTTTCCTATTCGAAATGCCAGCCGCATCCCCTCTCAACGATGCTCCCGGCATGGGTCTCCGCAGCGCAACCTGGCTGCGCAATCTTATCCCCCCGCCACGGATATGGCAGAGCTCCCAGACCAGGTTGGAACTTACACGGCCCAACAGCTATCGGGTTTGGCCGCTCAGACGGCCACCATCCGACAGGAGTTGCAACGGGCTCTTGCCTTGGTCGACGCCAGGATCGCTGAGGATCGATCGATCATCTCTTTGGTACAGTTCCAGGTCGACCAGATGGAGTTACACCGAGGTGCCGGTTCCAGAGCGATCCAGACGCTTCACGATTACCTCCTACGGATGGAGGCACATCTCGTGACCGTCAGGGATACCGGGACTGCTGCTGTCAGGACACTACACGATGAGACGATGAGCTCCTGACGGTACGACAGACCCCACCTACGGAGGTACATGGACCCACGGACTGTCAGCTACGTGAGGACTTGGATGCATGTCGTATTCAGGTTCAACAGCAGGCTGCCACGATACACTCCGCAAAGATCACCCTCACGCAAATATCACCCTCACGTCAGAGTTAGATGGTAAGCTGCGTGGTGCCGAGATGGCCCTCACTCACCGTCTTGAAGCTGTCGAAGGACGTGTGCCAACGCTCGAGAACCGAGTCTCCCAGGTCGAGCAGCAGATCTCCGAACTACGGACTGCGCTGGTTGAGTTGCGGTTTGCACGGGCCCAGACTGACCAGCTGGGCACACCGACTTCGGTTTGCGCTTTCGCCTCCCTCGAAGCCCATATGGCCAAGGTACAGCAGGCGGCGGACCACACGCAGCGACGACTCACCCAGATCTCCTAGGAAAGAGACGCTGAACAAGCACGGGCCTACTCAATGCTAGCCCGTTTGGAACAAGAGCGCGAATCACACAACCAACGATTCCAAGACCTTGAGCGCAGGTTGGACAGGTACTCCCAGCGGAACCACGATACCAACGTCGAGCTACGCTGTCTTCATCAGAGTGTCCAACATATGCAGCACCGCGTTACGACCTACGAAGCTACACTGACCTCGCACGTCAGCAACACTGAGTTCCACCAGCAACCTCCAGACCATCGACCAGCTCCCACGTGGCATCCGCGCAGGCCGTATGAGACGTATATCGCCAGGCGCCGCCTCAGCCGCGGCCTCTGCACTGACGCGTCACGCTTCTCCTGTGTGACCTCCTTCTCCAACACAGCCGGTTCCTTCGCAGACGCTGTCACGCGTCTCTGCTACCGCCGACACCGTACGCGTACCACAACTGCCACGCACGGCACAACTACAAGAGTGGCAACAGATGGTTCCCAACAACTTTTGGCAGCGCATCTGGGCGCCCTGCCAAGGCCCATGCATTCTTGCGCGTTGCAGAACAACCCACGACGACCTACGAGGACCTTCAAGAAAGCGGCGACTTCGAAAGTATTGACTGCAAACTTGCAGCCGGACTCACTCCCGTTTTCAATTCGGAGCCGCGCTGCCGCATCAAGAACCTCACATCTCAGGAACACAAGGCCGGCCGCGTGCTCAAAGGCAGACAAATCTGCTGGACGATACTACAGTCGCACAAAGTCACCGCAGTCGATGACACTCTGCACGACTTTGAGCGCCCGCAACTACAACGCATGCGTGACGACGACCTCCAACGGTTCATTGTGGATTGGGACAACCTATTATTGGAATGCCGCGAACCACCCGACACGAAGATACTGGAGTCACCATTCCGAGTGCAGAAGCGACGACATAACCTGATGAAGCAGGATATACACGACTTCAACAAAATGATTCCCACCGACCCCAATACAACGCACGAGTGGCTTCGGCAACGCGTTTTGGACAACCTCGAACTCCGCCGACTTGAGCGCAACCAGCACAACCTCAATAACGAATCGAGCAGACGCGACTCTGTGATTTGCGCAGCGTTCATCTGAAAGGTGCAAGAATGAGGAAAGATGCAACATTTGACGTGCAGGCTCTGGCAGTCGTCCGGCTACGCGACCCACGCAACGATCATCTACCCGTGACTGGGCCCAGCGCGACAGACGGTTTTCTGCCGGCCGCTCTGCTGGACCAACGACGAAAGACAAACCCCGGCATAATTTCTGCTTTGCTTTCGCCAAGACCGGATCCTGTCCCTGGAGGGATCGCTGCCCCGCATGCCAGCGCGCACCTTCTACGCAGATCCGAAGCAAAAGTGCAAGCATGGCGACCGATGCCGCGACGCTCGCATCAACCCCAGTGCTAAGACTCCTGACTGGAGCCCTGTTCGGCAGCACAGCAAAGACAGCGGAAACCAGGCGCCCTCCCCGCGACGCGCGGGGGGCAGGAGGAGGCCGTCGCCCCACGCGGGCCGACAGCGCCCCCGCAGCCCCGGGGGTGCACGCTGGTCACAACGAGGGTCACCGTCTCCACAACGCGGGGGGCGCTCCGACTCGCGATCTCCTGGAGGTCGCGGCTGGCCCCCCCGCTCTCCACAACGTTCACGTTCATCTAGGCCTTCCCGCCAGGAATTTTCCCGTGGCCGCTTCCTACCAGGAGCGGTAGGACTGGCAGCCGTTCTCCATCCAGACATCGCAGCCGCTCACCGTCTACTCGATCGTGTTCGGTCACCTGCTGCAGGCCGATACGTTCGACGACGTGATCGCGCCGCTGTTTCGCGTGAGCAGATTATGATCCTGTCCGACTCAGCGAAGAGGAAGATCCTATTCGACTTTGACAACATGGAAACTACTACCCAGACGGTAAAACATAGAATGTACAAATGGACGGAATCGACGGCCCTGACGTCTTACCTGACTGGTGGTTGCAGGCCAGTGCGCGTGCGCTCCGTGCAGCGCAGGAGGATGCAAAGCGGTTGTGCGACGAACTTAACGCACCGCCTACTCCAACCTCCGCGTCGGTGGCAGCACCTACACCGACGCCCCTACGGTCTACGGCGGCGCTGTCGCGCGCGTGGATCTTGGGTAGCGGCTCTGCCTACCACATCCAAGACAGGTCCGACCTACTACCGCGCGAGACCACCCGAGCGCTGCATGGGCGAGAGCGCATCCTCGGGACTGTCAACGGCGACCGAGTCGTCAACGATCATATCAAGCTCACACTCCAGCAGATAGGCCTCTCCAGTTCGGCCCTGGCTATGACGGATTGCCCTTCGGTACTATCAGTGTGACAATTGGTTCCAGAATATGGTTTTGGACAGTTTTGGGGCCCTCGTCTTGGTTACCCATTGCAAGGCCCTCGCGGTCAATGGCACCGAGCTCATGTCAACAACCGCGCCCCAGAGCTCGACGCCCACAACCTGCAGAGTATTCCACCTGCCGACCTACACATATCATTTCCTGCATCACGATGCTGTGCGTCGTTATTGGCATCCACTGCGCACGAGGACCCGACAACGCCGGTGGCAACACCAGCACCGACGCTGCACACTTCCACGTGCGACCACTCGGTTCCGACGGCCGAGCCGGTGGCCGCGCCTTCATTGCCAAGCAGACCGCGTCCCCCCAACGATCTTTCGCACTACATCACGCACAATCCTAAGCATCCAGATTGTGAGATTTGCGCGCGGAGCCTGGTACACAGCGCACCGCGTCGGCGACAGCACCGACCAAATTCACCTCGTGACCCGACCGCCGAGGACATTCAAGATGAATCATTTGCACCACAACGATTCGGCCAAGCTCTGACCGCAGACCACATCGTCCTCGCGGCAGATGAAGCAGCTGACAAGTACGGAGACAAGTACGCTCTGGTTGTGCTGGGGAAGTTCACGGGTACAACTATGTCATACCCAGCGAAGCATGAAGACGCCGAAGCAACGAAGGCATCGTCTCTGGAGTTCCTTGCGCCCAATGATGTAGCCAAACACACTTACACTGATAATTCTGGCGAGCTACAAAGCATGCCGACAGTTGGGATGGTGACATGATACCAGCACGCCACGCCATCCACAGACCAACGGCATGGCCGAGCGCGCGGTTAAGTCTGTCATGCGAGGCGCGCGAGCTGTACTCCACGACTCAGGACTTGGTCATGAATGGTGGAAAGTGGCTATGCAGGCATGGCGTTGTGGCCGCAACTTCACTGCCCGACCGTGTCATGGAGTTGCTGCAACCATGGATGCATGCGCAGACTTCTCTTCGCGCGAAGTTCACTTCGGGGAATCTTTCAAAGGACGCATTGTTCCGTTTGGTACGCGCATCTTGTGGAAATGCCTCGGCCCGGACCTCGGCGAGTCCGCGGCGAAGTTCGAAGAGACTCTTCGAGAGGGTTTATTTATGGGTTGCCACCTTCACTCCGGTGGGCGACGTTTTGGCGACTACCTTGTCATCGACGCGGCCGCCCACGCCAAGAACCCTGACGGGGATCGCTGCCATGTTCATCGCGTCAAGAACATTGCGATTCTTGGCGGGAGACCAGTCTCTCCTGTCCGCGAAGGTTTCCTTCGACACCGCAATCCAAAGAAACGCAAGTTGATCTCGCTCCAAACCTCTCGACCTTTGGGCGTCCCTGCGCAGGGTGGCCCAGCTCGCTTGTGCCCAGCAGACTGGGACTACCCTCGTCTTCCGATTCCTCGTACACCAGAACACTCTGAGGCTCTCGGCTCCAGGGGGCCGCCTCTTGAGGCACCCGATCCTTTGGCTTCGGCCCTCGAGCCAGACTGCTGGGAACAGCGCGGTGAGGCTATCCCACGCCACATTCGTACACCGCGGACTCAGTTATTCCGACCCACAGACGACGTCATTGGAATCCCGATTCCAGTCGACAAACTAGAAGTTATTCGCAGACTACGTCGAGCTTCGAAGGGGGGAAATATTTCCGCGACGCTCGGGGCGGCTCCGCTAACGACCACTGCCATCTCAGCGAGCCCTGGACAGGTATCGTTTGCTTCTACAAGCGCCCCGAGATCACCATCGACGGGAAAATCAACATCCTCAGTCGGGACACTCGCGCCCAGGCCGCCGCTCGACCAGACGTTGCGTTCCACGAAAGAACGATCGGCCGAACGGGAATTCGCCAAGGACCTCGTCCGCGCGCGGAAAGTCCGCCACGACTCTGCCCTTCGCATTTGGACTCGCGCAGACACAAACACCCGTCGTTTCCAGACAACCGACGGCGACGGCCCACTCTTGGTCTACCGTGGAACGACGCATCACGCATGATTTCCACAACCACACCGTGATCTGGGACGAGACCGTTGCGGGCACCACGGACAGGCGCATCACCAATGCGCTATTTCCCGACGGACCACGCAACATCATCATTGTGCTTTACTACCGCCCTGCACCGGATGCAAATCCTGCAAGCGTTGTGCGATCGCGCGCGATGACCGACAAATCCAACATGGCACCCCCGATGCATTGTTTTCCGGATCACAAACAGAACCACAGAAGCAAGCTTGAGTCCACCCACTGGAAACGGCCCTACATCGCCAGTCGCAACCTCGCCCCCCGCAACCTCACCAAGAAGCACCAAGAAGGAGGTCGCGGCCGAACCTCGAGCACAGGAGGCACTTCGGAAATGATACGAATGCTTGGAAAAGAAACACACATTTATGCTCGACGCGGCGATGGAACGTGACGACGTTGTACGCAACGCCCGCAAAGAAAACAAAAGGGTTCACTTCGCGAACATTATGGAGCTTTCTTCTGTCAAACACGCTGAACTCCCTCCCGAATTCCAGAAGTGCAATGGACGCGTCGTTGTCCAGGGCGACAACATGAAGAACGAGAGTGGCCTTGCAACTGTCTTCGTCGACGCTGCCTCGAGTGCCTCTCATATCGAGGCCTCCAGGCTGTGCGACGCCACAGCCCTCTTGCCTGGCAACGGAGGTCAATGAAGCGACGCCCCGGGTGCATGCGCGCAGGACCTGCTATGCGGCGACGGTCGCATTGACCCAGTGGATACGTGGATCACCTCACCAAAACGGGGACAACCATCATCCTGGGCAAATAACAGGAACCCCGTATGCCGTTTACGACTTGCTCTTGACGGCCACCTACTAGCAGGTGTCTTTTGGGAACGACACTGCCGTACCAGTCTCGAGACACTGGGCTTCCGCCCATTCCCGGCTTGGAATGCGCGTGGAAACATGACATGCTCGACCTCGCCCTGTCCGTTTATGTCGGCGACTTCAAGATGGCAGTTCCCACTGACAACCTCAAAAATGGATGGGATCTGATACAGCACACTGGTATCGAACTGGACCCTCCCACGACCTACGACCATCATTTGGGACGTGACCAAGACACTTGGAAAGTGCCACAGGACGTCTTCGACAAGCGCATGAGTACGATTCGACCTACGCTTCCTGAACATGACCGCAAGCAGTACACGTCCGCGTCCAACGTGCATGGGTATCGGCATGATATGCTTGGCTTTACCGATCAATGCGTCGAGCGATATCTAGAATGCGTCTCCAAGCTACCGGGGATGCCTGGATCCCGACGGAAACGACCATCATCGCCCAAGCCACGAACAACCAAGCCTCGGTCGAGGGCGCCGGTTGACAAGCCCGCATCCCGACCGTCCGCGTCGGTTGCGAAACCCACGCCCGACGCCACGGGCTTCACCGCGCCCTCCACGTGCTGACACTCCCGGCATTGAGGATACATCGTTTACCGACAGAGATTATGAGGATGCCGGCGTCCTAGGACCCGACGCCGCAAGTGTATTCATGAAGATATTGTATCCGGCCCGTTGCTGCAGATCTGACTTCATGCATCCGGCTTGCATACTTGCCAGGGAGATCACCGAGGGGAATTGCGCTTGTGATAAAAGGTTACATCGATTGGTTTGTTACGTCAATTTCACGCGTCTACACTGCCTACACGGATGTTTTGGTGACGAGCCCAATCACATGTCGATCATGGTGTTCATTGATGCCTCGTTTGCGGACTGCGTCAACGCGTCAAAAATCCACCTGGCTTCTTCGTCGCCCTTGCAGGGCCCAGCCCGTTCTCCCCCCTGAACTCTGCGTGCAAACAAGCAGGCCGTAGCCTCCCACTCCTCCACTGAGTCGGAGATTGTGGCGCTGGACACAGCCCTGCGAACAGAGGGTCTGCCTCTGTCATCGTTCTGGGAAGCGGTGGTGCGCGCCGCTCACGGCGACGCGTCACTGGCGGCCTAGAAGAAGCGTCACAAACCACCAACGCGACGGGCATCGCCCACTCGTGCTTCTTCTCCCCGCACGCGGTCCTCAACGCAGACTTTACCCACTCCCCCACCGTCTACCACCAATAATATAGTGTATGATGACATAGTACTACACGCTCCTCGTTCTCCTCCTACCGCTTCACCGCCACCCGTCGTCAACCTTATTGTGGGAGAGGACAACGAGGCCGTGATTGCGATGGTGCACGAGGGCCGGACCCCAGCACCTCGTCATCTTCATCGTACACATCGTATTAATTTTGATTGGAGTGCGGTAACATGCCAACAAGAACATATCCAATTGAAAAATGTAGGAGCAAAAGAGCAGGTTGCCGATATGATAACAAAACAGTTCGAGCCGAAAAAAAGTTCACCTCTGGCAGGTTGCCCCTCATGTTTCCTGCCGCTGCGAGGGCCGCCGAGAGGCTAGAGATCGCCGAGACCGCTACTTCCACCAAGGGTCCTCTGGCCGCTAGTGTCTCTACCGCCGCAGTCATTCGCACGCGTGTGTTTGTTGTTCGTTGCAAGCATGATTCATCTCCATGCCGCAGCAATTTACAGCTGTCAACGCGCCCGCGCTCACCTCTTCCCCCCGCCTACGCCGAGGACAGAGGTTCCCCTGCGCACGCCCATCGGCCAACGACGACGATGCCTGCGATCAAGCTTCACGGCACGCAGGTTGGAGGTCTCGCTCCAGCGTCTGCCGATGGCAACATCCGCAAGGGCCCCGCTCTCGAGTCCCACACTGCTCGCAACCGCCCTGTCACTGGGGGGATGAGCTGCAACCGCGTGACCAGGAGTCGTCCGGATGGGGGCGGATCGTTATGGCTCCGCCCAACCAAGCAGGGCTTAATCACTTCGGCATCCCAGGCGGCATACGAGATTGGGAACGTGCTTGCCGGAGATGAACCTCCGAACCCCGCCCCTGCCACGGCCGCTCCGTGGATGGCGTTCTTCTTCGTCTGGGTTTCTGTCTTGGGCCTCTACTTTAAAGATTCACGGATCGATTTAACGATCCGTCAGTGCCCTGACTTCTCGTGGGCCAATCCCCACGCTACCAACATCGATGCGCCCAAATGTCTTCCCACGGATGTTTGCACGCGGGTGGCTGGTGGCACGTGGAAGGTGCTAAGGATGCCATGGGGCAAACTGGGCAGTGCGTTGTTGGGCAGCTCGTCCGCTGCGACCATCGACGGTACTCATCAGGTGATGGGCTCAGAGCAGTCACCTGATGGTCCCTTCCCGCTGTTCGTCCGCGACAATGGACTCACGGCGTGCAATTTCTCCACGTAAGACCGCGCACGCATCAAGCTGCCCACATATCAGCCTGCTGCACCTCGCACGTCAGACATGGCGGGGCATTTCGGCAAAATTGCCGAGGCGCGTCAGCGCAAGTGCTGTCGCGTCTTTCACGTGCTTACCGCATGGCATGACAGCGAGATCAAGGCGTCTTCATGGGTCACCGCCCGTGGAGGTTCTGGCGGCGATAGTTGTGATCCTGCGTCAGTGGCAACACTCGCAGAGGATAACGTCACTTTGACGAATGTGTGCAAGTTGCTCCCTGGCGATCCGTCATGGCCGTCTGACGGGTATGCCGGCGGCTTCCAGCGCGACCCTTCTGACCAAGATGTTCCCGCCACACGCTGGTCTGCGTTCGCAGATGGTCGGTACTTTCCGGGCATGATCAGCGAACGCGGATGGGCCCCATTGATGCAATTAGATGTCGGCCCCACTGTCGTCCACTCACTTGGCCCCGACGGGCCAACTTGCGCAGCGACTCGAGTTGCCTCAT
Source organism: Prorocentrum cordatum (assembly GCA_963575745.1). NCBI lineage: Eukaryota > Dinophyceae > Prorocentrales > Prorocentraceae > Prorocentrum > Prorocentrum cordatum. The sequence goes on along the minus strand of CAUYUJ010008668.1, from coordinate 895,190 downwards.
AGCATCGAAGAGTGGGGGGAAAAAGAAGTCACAAGCACGTTGTGCTGGCATCGACGAGATGAATGCTGCCAACTTGCGTAGGCAGATTGCCGGTGCATCGAACCCGGCGCTGGTGTCTCTCGTCTGCCCCTGGATGAACAAGAGACTTCAGGCTGCCCTGTCTTCGACTGACGCCCCTCTGGTCCTTCCGCCGGAGGCAACTCCTGCAGCTGGATCATCTTCTGCCGATCCGACTTATTGCAGCCCGGCCCCTGTCCTGGCTTCTGCGCAAACGGATGCGACAACACGCGAATATGCTCCTCCTGCGTACGCACCGGCCATCCCTACGGCACATGGCAAAGATTGGGATGGCAAGGCTATTCATGCAGAGACAGAAGAGAGATCTTCCGTGTCGTGCCAGGTCATTATTCGGCGCCTCAGCGGTATGCTTGATACTGCCCATGACATCTGGGATCTCATTCCTCTCCTGAGCGTGACTTCATCAAGACCGCGTGCAACAGGGCATACCTGGTGCGTCATGCGACAACGCGGTTGGTATTGAAGCAGTTCGTCAACCAGGTCATGCAGATCGCCCCGGTTCGCTCCAGTGAAGAATCAGGCGCCCTTGAGCTTGAATGCGATGTTAACGCGAACTACGATGGGGAGCTTGCCAAAAGGTTTCGCAGTCATGACGGAGTCTCAGACGGATATACCGCCCGACCCTCCTTCCGTCGCGCCTGATACCTCTCGCGGTGGCTACGCGCCCGTGCCGCCGCTTCCGCCAGCGCATCCTCCGCCACAGGAGGATGACAATATGACGAGTACGACCCCCGAGCAGCCGCCTCCCGCACCGGCATGGGAGGTCCCACTGCCACCCGCGCCTGCCGCGTCGGTAGCATCAGCAGACCAACCTACTCCACCGCCGGCACTGCCGTCCTTTTCAGCATTGGACATTGGCGAGCCGGAGGCAACTCCTGCAGACGCAGAGGCGCCTGCGGAGCCTGTGAAGTACAGAATCATGCGCGCGCACGACTGTCGTGCACGATCGCACGAGACCGTGATGACGCTGGAGGAAGAGACAACGTTTGGCATTACTCCCAGAGAATGCGCCATTCGCGCCACAGTGTCTGACCCATTTCCTTGGGTCCCTCCGCTCTTGCGCGGGCGCGGCCAGTATCAGTCGTGCGCGGACAGCGAAGAATATTGGAAGAGTCGGTACTGCGATGGCTAGGTGATCAAGCACGCCCCCGACCTACAGAACAGTGGTTGTATCCCAGAATATACTTGGATTGCTCTGTGTAACGTGACAACCAAACAGCTGGGACTACCTCTCCTTGTTGGTCCACACTGCCATGGTCATACTACCGGGACGCCACGGTCTTTCAGCAATGCCCTTTCGACCGTACTCCGCCATGATTGCGGCGGCCGTAACGGCTTGGACCAATTTCTGGACCGCCGTGTCAATATCTGGCAGCGCGAGGACGCTGATGCATGGGCCGTGGCCAGTCACTCCAACTCTTCTAGCCGCATCGTGTCGGAGGTGTTCACTCGCAATGACCACGGCCCCAATAGGGCGGCCGCCCGTGCCCGCATGCATCGGGCAAACGAACGTGGCCAACAGTGGCAGAGTGCAACGGAATACTACGCGATCGCTGTTCTTCGCGCCCTGCAGCTGCACGTCGATGACGAAAAGGCCCGCTTCCAAGTCTTTTTGTCCGCCGCCCAGACCCCGACGCTTTAGGCGCAGACTTTGCATGGGATCAGGCATTGGCCATTCGTGCCATTGGTGGGCGCACCGCCGTGCACGGCCACAGCCGACCGTGGGGCTGGCTGGAAACGTTTTTTTTTTGTGTTCATTTATTATTATTATTGTTATTATTATTATTTCATGGACGGATGTGAAGTACCTGCGCCGCGCCACTACCAGTGACGCCTGGCCGAGTATTCGCAAGATTGGTACTATTCCAGGCTATGGTGCCGACCGCCAGACACGGCGTGAGGCATTCTACAGTTCGAATTTTTCCGTTCTTCATACGGACAGAATCCTCACACTATGATCCTTGGATGCGTGTTCGATCACAAGAAGAAGCAGGTCGACGTGGTCGTCGACATGCACTCAGCCACCATCGCTGGCCGCGAGTTCTGGCTCGGCGAACAAGGGGCCATCATGCGCCCCTGGATTACTCCACCGATGGCCATCCTAGCCATCAGACCTGTCGGGGGCGGCCCTCTGAAACCAAACAATGCGAATTGGAAGTAGTCAGAGTTGGCCAAATTGCCGGCACCACGGAGCCAATGCGAGGTCTGCGAGATTGTGCCAGTGGTGACACCTGCAGCAGAGCCACTACGGACATACCTCCAGGCACCACGCCCCAAGCTTATGCCTACTTGGATGCGCTCCTCCTCTTCCTCTGCTGCAGCAAATGTTCCCAAAACGCCAGGACTGCAACCAGGGCCAAAGCAGGACGAGCCCCAACTGGACCACTCTTATTCGGAGGGGAGCCGGCGGCAAACCCTGCACCGACTGCGACCGACGCGGACATCCTGAACATTGCTCACTGGTGGACGATCGCGGACGATCGCGAGAAGGAATACTTTGAACCATTCGTGAAGACACTTCATCTTGGCACCTGGGATCGTTGCAGTCGCTTTCGAGACAGTCGTGCACATGACGTTATATACACACGACTGCATGGCTCTGCCCGTTGCCGCGCCGTTGATCGCCTATGGCCAGCAAAGAAAGATGTCGCACTCACGCTGGGAAAATGGAGGATCTTCGGACCTATCATAGACACTTTTCAAGATGGACCATGCGTCAGCGTGCAGATCCCATGCAAGGGTCATGGCCCATTCTGGGCCAACATATGGTACTCCGTGAAGAATGACGACCGGAACGGCTTTCTTTTCGCAGTTCCATTGCATACCGAGCTGCCTGACTTGTTCATTGACCACTTCAACTCATACGATGTTGACCTCCACCTTGGGCCTATCGGCGACGATGCTGCTATCGACAAGTCGGTGGGCACACCCGCGCTCCAAAATAACAAGATACGGGACATCAGGATCGACGAGACGAAGCTGATTACGACGATCTAAGTCATCGAGGACCTGCCGTCCATTTTTGCCAGGCTTGCGAGTGAGGAACTGAGGAACCTTCATGCGGCTGGCAGGAATACACGGGGCGTTCCGATGTTGATGACCCCACTGTGCGAGGTGGATCAAATGTGCACGGCAACATACCTGGATACATACTACTACGACAGTCATCTCGGGATACGATTCCGTTTTGACCCGAAGGAGGATTGGTGCAATATGATGTTTAACCCTTTTAGTCCATGGGCCTGTCAACTACCGAATGTTTGTGGCCGCAGCCTTTTCCTGTCTACGATGATGACGGAATTCGTACTGAGGCATTCGTACTCCCCCGTTGGGTTCCACATCTTTTCGCCATCACACAGAGCGATGCTACATTTCGGTTGGTGGAGACCCCTGCGTCGGGCGTCCTCAAGCATCATCCAGCTATGGCGCCACTCCTCATGCTCTGGGAAACGACGGTGCTCTCCGACCCGGAGTGCAGTGACATGCTGACGGACCCGATGAAAGATCAATTCAACCTCAGGGCTGACGCCACTCCGCTACCTGCTGAAGATAACGTCCCTGCCACTGACCCTGGAAGCATAGCGTTGGCCGTTGCTCCTGACCAGGAACAACTCATGGACGCGATGCGCTCCGATTATGATGATGGCATGGGCGACGCCAGCGACGGAGACGCACTGAATCAAGAGATTCGCCGCAGAGCGGAGAAACTCCTGCGAGATCATCAGGGCGCGGCCTCAGCACACCGTGATCGCGACCAGATCATGGATGGGGTTTCTCTGATCCAATGACCGATAAGGGATTGGAATCTTTGGCCAACGATCTAGCCACCGATCGCGCTCACCTCGTGCCGGATCATGCTGTCCGTGGGATCGGCCGAAAGTTGAGCGCTGGTGGCGACGCTGGCAATCGCATTCCGGAGCTCAGTCAAAACGGGGCGGCTGACTATCAGACCGCAAAGCGCCATTGCGCTAGCTGCTACCGCGACCTCCCCAATCACGACACGTGCGAAGATGACCTGTGCCACGTGTGCACTGAGTCATTGAGGCATGGGGGTACAGGCGCGATTCAGGTTCAGGTCCTGGCAGACGCGCGCCACTGGATCCGCGAAGAAATGGGCGAGAACATCGTGCGCCAGCTTATGCGTGCGGATGTCCAGATTCGCATCCAGGGACAGCGTCTAGAAGATGCCGCCGAAAAGGGCGACCTACGCAGACTGGCTCACAAAGCCGAGGACCGACGCGCCAAGCGGTTGGCGGTTGGCAGTCCGAACCCTGGCCATCGTCGTGTCGGTGGAGAAGAAGACGCTGACAAAGAGGACACCGCCCTCTATCACCCATGCCCCGGCCTCGCCACTCGGCGCCAGGAACGCGGGATCTTCCACCGTCAGATGACCGAGGACAGAGTGCTGAAACAACAGTGCTCATTCACGTTAGGGGATATGTATGAGGGCATGCGACGGCCCCGTGTCAGCGCGCAGCTTGGCCACGCGGGCCGGCGGGCACAGGCTCCCGGAGCGGCGCCTCGTGGCGAGCGCCTCGACCGTGGGTTCTTGACCAGGGGGCGAGGTCAGATGAACCGAGTCACGTTAGGTGAGCTCCAAAGGCAGGCGCCCAAAGGCGCCGCAAAGGGTAATATGGGCGACTTCGCAGTTGCCTCCGATGAACCCATTCGCCTCGCCCCAGCTCCCCCACCCCCGCGCCGCGATGGCCCCGCTGCCGCCCATGCCCCTGGCGGCGCTGGCTGAGCCGACGCCGCGGGCTGGACTGGCGGCGCCGCCCATTCATCGACGCCGCGCCGCCCCCCGACACCACCAAGACGTGAGCGCGACAACGCTGACGAGCGTGGCCGCAGCAGGGGCGCCGCGCGCGAGTGCCGCAACGTCTGTGCATGGTGGCGTCGTGGTCTCCAGCACTACCAACACGATACGCATCGCTACTGGTCGTTCTTCCTGTCCCAGTGGATCTATGTCGACGGCGACGACTCCGAGAACATATGGTCATGGGACAACTGTAGGACCATTGCTATCAGCTGGTTCAATGACCATGGAAATCGCGTTTGGGATGAGCGCTACTACGAGACATTCCAGAAGTGAATATTGACTGACGTAAGTTTACTGCGTAGTTTGATGTATATTCTACCACAACCGATTTTGGAAGTGTTTCGATCTCATTATGTATACCATTCATTTATATATGCAGGCACATTGGCAGTTGTGTTATTTGATTTGGATAGTTGACGTTACGCTGCATGTCGGTTTTTTTGCGCAATACAATCTGGCAATCGGGCATGAACGCGCCCAAGCAGGTCGCCCGCCAGTAATATTATACATAATATCAGCATCTATCTTATCATGGGACGGCGTCAGTGTACGACCGATGCAAAGCATTCCCCATTCTCATACTTGGTTTACTCTTCAAAGTATGTTTGGGGCCTGGAGTGCCTCGCATCATGCGTGATATATTATCAGATATGAGCTGTCATCACAACTATCATAAGATTCTGTCACACTGGGCCTGGAGCGCCCTGACAATATTTTGGGCCTGAAGTGCCCCACAAGTGCGAGCTACCTTTTCCTACAATCGAGTTGTCATCACAACTTCGATCCACTTAGTCTTGCGCGTGTGCCGCCGCGGCGGTGGCAACACCTGCATCGAGGGATGCTGGGTACCACCTTGCTGATCTCTCTCCCTTGCTCTCCCATCCCTGTCACCTGTGGTGACGGAGTGTCGTCCAGGAGTGCCGCAGCGTTTTGGGGGCCGCACCCTGGGCCCGCAAAGTCGGGTAGACACTCCTAAGTACCCCGCGTGGCGGGTTTGGTCCTTTCCCCCACCTTTCCTAGCCAACGCACCTCCGTTTGGAAGGGGCGGTGGATAGAACGGGACTGCGAGTGGACCTCACACCTCTGTTCCGGACTCCTGCCGTCGTCTCCCGCGGGCCCGAGGCTTTCGGGAGCTGATAGGTTTCGGGACGGGGCGCGTGCGTGTGAAGTCCGCTCACTTTTCTATTATATCCCTTCTTCCGCAACTGTATTGGCTCAGGTATTGGCAAGACAACAGCAGTGCATTGCTCGCTGCGCAGTGCCCTGGAAAAGAGGTCCCACTCCTCGCCTCAACCAACGGATCCCGTATAGGAGTGGCCCTTCGGCCGTCTCCCTATACGCGCGCGGGGCGCCCGAAATTCAAGGTGCAACGACAGAGGGGGGTCGGCTCAGGCTCGAGTTGCAAGGCTCGAGCGGGCGACTCCGTGGCAAAGCCGACCGCGTCGATCACTCTGCTCGTGGAAGAGGGTGCCTTCTCGGGAGCGGCCCGCAGGAGGAGGCACCTCCCTCCGCGGCCCCTGGCCAGCGCGCGGGGGCCCGGGCGAGCCCGCCCCGCGCACAGGTCGTCAGCTCCGACGGGGCCGGCGGTTTCGAGGAGCCGCAGTCGGCATCGCCGTCATCGCCGACGACGTCGTCGTCGTGATCGACGTCGCCGTGGCAGAAGGAGGAGGAGGAGGAGGAGGAGGAGGAGGAGGAGGAGGAGAAGGAGGAGGCGGAGGATGAGGGGCCCTTCTCGTCGTCGTCCCCCTGCCTCCTGTCTGCTGCTGGTGTTGTTTATCCTGCTTCTTAGTCCCCTCCTCTCCCTTCGTCCTGGGGAAGACGGGGGATGAGGACATAACGGGGAAGAGCAGGAGAGTTGAGCAGAAAAAGAAGCATGATGCCGGAGGATGATACTGATGACTATGAGGAGGAGGAGGAGGAAGAGGAGGAAGAGGAGGATGTTCCGCTCCGGGTCGGTTCAAGTTTTTTTAATGCATGCTAGACATCGGCCGAGGGTCAAGGCACGGTGCATTTTCTCTCGCAGCGTCCATACAGAAATGCGGGAGGACAAGGCGATGGCGTGCCGCGCTGCTTCTTTTTCGCGAAGCCTTTCAAGTACGATCAGAAGTCGGAAGAGGCTGCTACATTACGGCAGTCAGTGCGTGCAGTAAGGGCGAGCAGTGGCAGCGGGCTCTGGCGCTGCTGTGCGAGATGTGGGGGTCGAAATTCGAGCCCGACGTGATCAGCTACAATGTAGGGGTCAGTGCATGCGAGAAGGGCGACCAGTGGCAGCGGGCGCTTGCGCTGCTGAGCGAGATGCGGGAGGCGGAGCTGGAGCCCGACGTCATCAGATATTCACAGCCTTTGGATACAGTGGCTGCCAAGGCAACAGCAGCAATGAGCAACATCAGCTAGCATTGGCAAGCACGCAGTATCATCAGACAAGCAGCAGCAGCAGCAGCAAGCAGAAGCAGCAGGAGACACCATCAACAAGCAGACCTATCAAGCAGCAGCCTGCGGCACTAAGCAGCTGTGGCGAACAGCCGCAAACAGCGACAGCATAGTTTAACATAACAAGTGCTAAGCAGTGGCAAGTTCCACGAACAGCATCACATATCCGTCAACAGCAGGCAGCACTTGCAACACACAGCAGGTTGCAACAACCAAGCAGCAGAAAGCCATACCAAGTGTCATCATGCGGTAGCGAGCGAACGATCAAGCACTGACAGGAGCAACCCAACACATCAGCAAGGAAGGCTTCAGGCAAGCTGGCCAGCACAAGACAAGCGGGCAAAACAAGTGTCAGACCAGCAAACTATTAGCGACGAGAGCAAGGGGCAGCAAGAAAGCAGTGATGCAGACCAGCGACCTTCATTTTTGCAGGTGGAGAGCCTTTCGTCGATGTAAGTTCATGGGCACGCCCTCAGCTACAATGCCGGGATCAGCGCGTGCGAGAAGGGCGAGCAGTGGCAGAGGGCGATTGCGTTGCTGAGCGAGATGTGGCAGGCGACGCTGGAGCCCGACGTCATCATATCGTCATCTGCCGGGGTTCAACGAATTGTGCGAGAAGGGGTCCTTTTCTTTCCTGTCGCTCCCCCCCTGCTAAACGAACCGCTTGGGTGTTTAGCTCGATGCTGTTACCTCGCTTGCTACCGCAGACGGGAAAAAGCGGAACCCTTGGCTCCGTTCCCCCCTTCCCGCCTCTATTCAAAGTTGACCGTGGGCATTCGGGAGCACATGCTCGAAAGGACCAAAACAGTGGACCCTCCAGGCCCTCCAGCAGGCCAGACGCCAACTTTGAGTTTGCGGGGAAGGAGGGGGGGGGGGGGGGGCGAACACGGGGTCGAAAACGAAGTGGTTCCACTTTTTGTCCCCTTACTGTACCTCACTCCGCTCTCGGTAACTCTAAGTGCGTCTGGCACGGACAGCGGCTGCCGTGATGGTTGCGCTCAGGCCGATCCGCCAACCTGGGTGCTCCGATGCCTTTTTCCAATCGCCTCGAGCCTCACGAGCTCTGGTCATCGAGAACAACAGAACCCCTGACCCTAATAGCATAGTGAATACGTGGCCTCACTGAGGTCCCCGTCTTCGCATTCGGGATAGTAGAGATGGGCGGTTTGGCTCGAGACATCTGCAGAAAAGGCCCCATATATCCCTGATGTTTCTGGCCCTCCTAGTTTCGGTCCCCTCCCAAAGGGTTAGGGGGTACGTTTTTTGCTTGTCATCTGAGCTTGCGCTCCGAGAGAGTCCCCAAAGGGGCCGCCACGAAGTGCACGCCATCCTCCAGGAGATGCCCGAAGAGGCCCCCCAGGAGAGGCTGCAGGCGCGCCACGGTCACGCCTCACGCGTCCCGAGGACAGCTCCAAGGCGGCCCCACGAGGGCTCCAACTAGAGCCGCAGGGCGCTGCGTGCAGCTCCAGCTACAGGGCGGCCCAGAGATCGCCCGAGGACGGCCCCGGAGCGCTCCCAGGGGACCCCACGAGGACCCGGGAAGGAGCTCGAGAGGGCCCCCCAGAGGGCGCCACGACGTCCCACGAGGCTCCTGGCGAATTCGGTCCAAGACTGCCGAAGTCGGCCCCAAGGTGCCGTCAATTGGGCCCACGGAAATCCCAGATTGGCCTCCAGATCCAGAGCAGCCAAACAATCACCAGCAGCATTCATGCGCAGCTAGCAGCAGCAGTCAGCAGCGCACATCAGCAGCAGCAGCAGCAGCAGCAGCAGCAGCAGCAGCAAGCAGCAGCAAGCAGCAGCAGCAGCAAGCAGCAGCAAGCAGCAGCACTAGCAAGCAACAGCACCCTGCAGCAGCAAGCAATACTGGCGACCCCAAGATGGCCTAAGAGGCCGCAAACACGCCCGCAGGCGCCTCCAAGAAGCCCCTGAGAGGGCCTCCAGGAGCAAACCCACATTGAGTTTCTAGAGGTGTTCGAAAGATGTTCGCATGCTCGCTTTTTCGGGCCTCGGGATGCCAAGACGGCCCAAGAAGCCCTCGAGATCGACCCAAGACGACTCAATAGGCTCCCAGACGGCCCAAAGGCGGCCCAAGAGGCCGCCAAGATGGCCCCAAGACGGGCCCAAGGCGGCCCAGGACTGCACCACGATGTGGCCCCGATGGACATCCAAGAGGCCCCCCGAGAAACATCCCCAGAGGCCTCTTCTCACGAGGCCCCCGTGATAAGTTCAAGAGGTCCTTCCCCCCTCCCTCCTCCTCTCTCCTCGGTTCTGCTTTCTCCCTTCTCGCCCCTCTCTTTTCGGCCGTCGCTCCTCCCCTCTAGCTCGTCGCTGATCGCTCTTCACTTCTCCCTCCCCCCTCCTCGATCTTCTCGATCCTTGCTCCTCGATCCTCTCCTGGCCACAGGCTGCGCCAGCAAGCTGAAGCAGCGAGAAACAGCACCCTGCAGCATCAAGCAGCAGCAGCAGCAGCAGCAGCAGCAGCAGCAGCGAACGGCAGCAGCACGCAGCACCAAGCAGGCAGCATCAGCGGCATCACAAAGCAGCAGCAAGCAGCAGCGAGCCGCGGGCAACATCGCGCACCAAACAGAATTGGCTGTAAGCAGCACCCTACAGCCGCAAGCGGCAACAATACGCAGTAGCGGCACGCATCAACAGCAGTACGCCACAGCGGCAGCAAGCATCAGCAAGCAGAAACATGTGCGGAATAGGAAGGTCGAGCCCCCACGTTATCAATTCAGCCTTTCGGCACCAGTCCACATGTACATGCCAGTTCATGCAGATTTCCAAGACGTTGTCCGCGTGTCAGCCATAGTCTCTACTACATTGCAGGCATAGCATACGCGCGTGCGAGAGGGGCGGGGTTCGGGGCGAGATGTTCTGGCGCCCCGGCGGCCCCTGCAGGCTTCTGCGAGCCCGCTCAGGCCCCGGCGCTCTTCAGGAGGCCCAAGAGCGCTCCGAGACGACCCTGGGGTCCCAAGAGCGGCCCAAGACGGTCTAAGAAGGCCTCCGAGACGGTCCAGGAACGCTCGCAGACGCCCAAGATAGCCCCCACACGGCCGAAGAGGCCCCCAAAACGCTCCAAGCCCGCACAAGCAGAAATCGCTTCAATCCCGAAGGAAAACGTACATCTTCGCAATTCCCGTGCTTTTCCTTTTCAAAGCGTCCAAGAGGACACTTCACGCCCCCAAGATCGCTCCAGGACGCATCAGGAGCGCCCCATGAGAGCCTCAAGACGGCCCAAGGCGGCCCCAGGACGGCCCAAGACGGCCCCAGGACCGCTCCTGAGGCGCGTCACGACGGCCTTAAGAGTCGCTCGCCCAAGGCAGCCCCAGGAGCGGCCAAAGACGGCCCAAGACGGTCTCAAGACGGCCCCAAACCGGCCCCAGGGGCGTCCAAGGCGGACTCAGGCGGCCCCAAGACGGCCCAAGGGGCACCCAAGACGGCCCAAGAGGGCCCCAAGAGGCCCCCAGGAGGCCGCAAGACGGTCCAAGGGGGCCCAAAAAGGTCTCAAGGAGGCCGAAAAGAAACCCCGAGAGGCTCCCAAACGGCTCCCGAGGAGAAGGAAGCGCCCGCCATCGGTGGCCGCATGGGGAGCGTCGCCCTCCTCTGGTTGTTGCGGGCGCGAGAGCGCGAAGCTGATCGGGCTCGCACGGCGCGGCGCCGTGCCAGTCAGCCCTAATCTTACCTACATTGCAGGCACACGTGCGTGCGAGAAGGGCCTGTCAATCAAAACCCCGGACAACGCCCCCAGGCGCCTCAGGCGAGCTCGAGAGCGAAATTCAACGCGCCCCCTTCGCCCGAGGACGAGGTGTCGTGCGAACGCGCCGCGTAGATGTTGTCCGCGCCCCTCTAGGGGCCGAGCGCTGAGGCCCCGACGCTGGCGCGGACAAGATTTGACACGCTGCCCAGGCGCTGAACCAAGGATTGCAAAAGGATTTTTTTTGTTTTTTTTTGTTGTTTTTGGTTTTTGTTTTTGTTTTTGGTTTTTGTTTTTGTTTTGTTTTGCAATCCTTCGTCCTCGGGCACAAATGGACGCGCCGAGTCGCCCGAGTCTCGAAATCCGAAGGCTCTGGCGACCCCGTCTTGAGGCCAAAACCAGGCAGTTCTTCCGTTTTTGGTGCTGCCTGACAGCGAAGACTGATAGCTTCTCTAGCAGGGTCAGAAGAGAGCATCATGACTCCCCAGGGGGGGTCTGGGCAGATGCCGGACGGGTGCCGCGGGATAACCGGGGAAATCCGGGGACTCCTTTTTTAGCCAACAGTAACGCACTTCGTGGTCTTCGAGTTCCCAGAATTCCATTCCATGGGCATGATTTTGAATGCCCGGAGCCAATTGAAGGCCACTTCGTGTTCTTGGAGTTCCCAGAACTCCATTCCTGGGCATGATCTTGAATGCCCAGAGCCAACTGTAGGCCACTTCGTGGTCTTCGAGTTCCCAGAACTCCACTCCTGGGCATGATTTTGAATGCCTGGAGCCGACTGTAGGCCACTTCGTGGTCTTCGAGTTCCCAGAACTCCATTCCTGGGCATGATTTTGAATGCCCGGAGCCAACTGTAGGCCACTTCGTGTTCTTCGAGTTCCCAGAACTCCATTCCCGGGCCACATTTTGAATGCTGAGGCAGGCTGATGCTGAGGCTGAGGCAGGCTGAGGCTGAGGCAGGCTGAGGCTGAGGCCGAGGCTGAAGGCAGACTGAGGCTGAGGCTGAAGCAGGCTGAGGCTGAGGCTGAGGCAGGCTGAGGCAGGCTGAGGCTGAGGCTGAGGCAGGCTGATGCTGAGGCAGGCTGAGGCTGAGGCTGAGGCTGATGCAGGCTGAGGCTGAGGCAGGCTGAGGCTGAGGCCGAGGCTGAAGGCAGACTGAGGCTGAGGCTGAAGCAGGCTGAGGCTGAGGCTGAGGCAGGCTGAGGCTGAGGCTGAGGCAGGCTGATGCTGAGGCAGGCTGAGGCTGAGGCTGAGGCTGATGCAGGCTGAGGCTGAGGCAGGCTGAGGCTGAGGCCGAGGCTGAAGGCAGACTGAGGCTGAGGCTGAAGCAGGCTGAGGCTGAGGCTGAGGCAGGCTGAGGCTGAGGCTGAGGCTGAGGCAGGCTGATGCTGAGGCAGGCTGAGGCTGAGGCTGAGGCTGATGCAGGCTGAGGCTGAGGCAGGCTGAGGCTGAGGCCGAGGCTGAAGGCAGACTGAGGCTGAGGCTGAAGCAGGCTGAGGCTGAGGCTGAGGCAGGCTGAGGCTGAGGCTGAGGCAGGCTGAGGCTGAGGCAGGCTGAGGCTGAGGCTGATGCAGGCTGAGGCTGAGGCAGGCTGAGGCTGAGGCCGAGGCTGAAGGGCTGAGGCTGAGGCTGAGGCTGAGGCTGAAGCAGGCTGAGGCTGAGGCTGAGGCTGAGGCAGAGGCTGAGGCTGAGGCAGGCTGAGGCTGAGGCAGGCTGGCTGAGGCTGAGGCTGAGGCTGAGGCTGATGCAGGCTGAGGCTGAGGCAGGCTGAGGCTGAGGCCGAGGCTGAAGGCAGACTGAGGCTGAGGCTGAAGCAGGCTGAGGCTGAGGCTGAGGCAGGCTGAGGCTGAGGCTGAGGCTGAGGCTGAGGCAGGCTGAGGCTGAGGCTGAGGCTGATGCAGGCTGAGGCTGAGGCAGGCTGAGGCTGAGGCCGAGGCTGAAGGCAGACTGAGGCCGAGGCTGAAGCAGGCTGAGGCTGAGGCTGAGGCAGGCTGAGGCTGAGGCTGAGGCAGGCTGAGGCTGAGGCTGAGGCAGGCTGAGGCTGAGGCTGAGGCAGGCTGAGGCTGAGGCCGAGGCTGCAGGCAGGCTGAGGCTGAGGCTGAGGCAGGCTGAGGCTGAGGCTGAGGCAGGCTGAGGCTGAGGCTGAGGCAGGCTGATGCTGAGGCAGGCTGAGGCTGAGGCTGAGGCTTATGCAGGCTGAGGCTGAGGCAGGCTGAGGCTGAGGCTGAGGCCGACGGCAGACTGAGGCTGAGGCTGAAGCAGGCTGAGGCTGAGGTAGAGGCAGGCTGAGGCTGAGGCTGAGGCAGGCTGATGCTGAGGCAGGCTGAGGCTGAGGCTGAGGCTGAGGCTGATGCAGGGTGAGGCTGAGGCAGGCTGAGGCTGGGGCCGAGGCTGAAGGCAGACTGATGCTGAGGCTGAAGCAGGCTGAGGCTGAGGCTGAGGCTGAGGCTGAGGCTTATGCAGGCTGAGGCTGAGGCAGGCTGAGGCTGAGGCTGAGGCAGGCTGAGGCTGAGGCTGTGACTGCGACTGCCGTTGCCACTGCGACTGTCATCGCGAATGCGACTACGACTGCGAGAACAGCAGAATTCTACAACTGGAGTCTCATCGGAATCTTAAGGGGAATGCTTCCAGATATGCTCCTACACATTGCTCTTAGGTTGCTTTGCCGGGATCATCAAAACAATGTCACCCTTCCAGCTTTTTCCTGGCTCTGGCCGCCGACGATGCTCTCAGGGAGCCCTGGAATGGCTCCAGACGGCACCAGACACCCTCAAGGATAGCACCGAGACGCCCTAGGAGCCTCCCGACGCCGCCTACGACGGCTCCGACCCGAGCCCATGGAGGTCCACCAAGGCCGCCACAGTGCGCGGCATGACCGCTCGAGGGCGAAATTTTACGCGTGGTCTGGGCCCGAGACCGAGATTTAACGTGAGGGTCCCGCGCCCCCCGAGCTTGAGGACAAACTTTATCGCGAGGGTGGCGTGTTAAATTTTGTCTGCGGCTCCCGGGGTCCGTCGCTGAGGCCTCCGGCTTGCCTCGGATTTAACGCACTGCCCAGGCGTTAAATTTTGTCCTCAAGCTCTACACGGCTCCAGGACGGACTCCAGGAGCGTCTCGGCGCAGAAGGACCGGAGATGCGCGTTTCGGAAATCTCCCCACCTCCTTGCTGCAAGGTCTGGCCACGCGCGCGTCGAATCCGTTGGGAGATTCGTGTGCTTGTCGTTCTTGGACCCTCTCTCCTCGCTCCCTCGCCCAGCTCAACGCTCCTCTCTCCTTGCTCATCTCCCCTCACTCCTCCTCGAGATCGCTCGTTTCTCCTGCCCCCTGGGCACCTTCCGCGCACGCAGGGCCTCTCACGGCCTCGGAGTGGCCCGGCGCGCCTCGAAGACGGCCCACAGCTCAAGTTCAAGATTGATGAACCTTCGTTGAGGCGAAGAAATATTATAAACTCTTGGGCGGCCAAAGATTGCTAGAAAAGATTGCCAGAGGTACGTGCGTCGACATCGGCGAAGAATGGCGGGCGGCCCTGAGGGGGGGGGGAGGGGGTTGGTAACGCAACGCTCCATTACAAGATGACCTCAAGACGGTCCCAAGCAGCAAGCGGCAGCGAGCGGCAGCGAGCGGAGGAGCACGCAGTGAAGCAGGCAACAAAGAAAGTAGGCGATCAGCCGCCCGGCCGGCAACGTCGCTGGCAGCATTGCAGAGAGGAGCTCGCACATACAGTCGAACCTCACCCTTGCATGCGCGCAAGCTTTCGTGGCCGCTGGGGGGAATTGTGACCAGACTGGGCCGCATGCTGTGGGCGTAGTCCACGGGTCTGCCCTAGTCTATACTATATGGCCGGAGGAAGCGCGTGCCGGAAGGAAATCCAGTCAAATGCCGGGAAACGGCTCCGAGACGCTCCAGAGGCCGCCCCGACGGCCCAAAGACGGCTCCGAGCCGCTCAAGATGCCCCGAAGGCGGCCCAGGAGGGCCCCGAGACGCGCAATGATCCGGCCAAGACGCCCAAGATTGGCCCAAGATTGGCCCAAGACGGCCCAAGAGCTCCCCAAGACGGCCCAATAGGCCTCCCAAGAGGCCTCCCAAGAGAGCCCCGAGAGGCCAAAATCGTTGATTTTCATTGGTTTTCCCGAGGTTTTTGCTTCCTCGCTTTTCCGGCTTCCCGACGCTCCCAAACCCTCCCAGAGGCATCCAAGACCGCTCCAAGACGGTCGAAGAGGTCCCCAAGAGGACCCCAAGACGGTCCAAGAGGGCCCCAAGACGGTCCAAGGCGGCCCGAGGACGGCCCCAGAGGCGCCCAAGACAGGCCAGTGGGACCCCAAGATGGCCCGCAGAGCGGCCCAATATGGCTCCAATACGGCCCGAGGACCGCCCAGAGCTCGCCAAGACGGCCCAATAGGCCTCCCAAGAGGCATCCCAGGAGAGGCCCGAGAGGCCAAAATCGTTGACTTTCATTGGTTTCCCAGAGGTTTTTTGCTTCCTCGCTTTTTCGGCTTCCCGACGCTCCGAAACCCTCCCAGAGGCATCCAAGACCGCTCCAAGACGGTCGACGAGGTCCCCAAGAGGACCCCAAGACGGTCCAAGAGGGCCCCAAGACGGTCCAGGCGGCCCCCGGACAGCCCCAGAGGCGCCCTAGACAGGCCAACGGGACCCCAAGATGGCCCGAAGAGCGGCCCAAGATGTCTCCAAGACGGCCCGAGGAACCGCCCAGAGTTCGCCAAGACGGCCCAATAGGCCTCCCAAGAGGCATCCCAGGAGAGGCCCGAGAGGCCAAAATCGTTGATTTTCATTCGTTTCCCCGAGGTTTTTGCTTCCTCGCTTTTTCGGCTTCCCGACGCTCCGAACCCCCCCCAGAGGCATCCAAGACCGCTCCAAGACGGTCGACGAGGTCCCCAAGAGGACCCCAAGACGGTCCAAGAGGGCCCCAAGACGGTCCAAGGCGGCCCCCGGACGGCCCCAGAGGCGCCCAAGACAGGCCAACGGGACCCCAAGATGGCCCGAAGAGCGGCCCAAGATGGCTCCAAGACGGCCCGAGGACCGCCCAAGAAGGCCCTAGGGGGCCCCAAGACAGCCCAAGGGGCGCGATAGACGAGCCCAGAGAGGCCCAAGAGGCCCCCAGGAGCCCAAAAGAGGTCCCCAAGAGGTGCCACGGGGCTTAAAAACTGCTTCGAAGCGAGGGGGGCGGACGAGGGGACCGCCTCAGGAGGTTTTGGACGGTTTTGGGCCTCAACATCATCCGCTTTACGACGGTTTTGGAAGGATTTTGGCCTTCTCGCCTTTTCCGCTTTCCGACGCTCGAAGACGGCCCAAGAGGCCTCCAAGAGCGCCCCAGAACGGCCCAAGAGGTTTCTAAGAGCGCCCCAAGACAGCCCAAGAGGGCCCCAAGACGACCCAAGAGACGCTCAAGACGGCCCACGAGGGCCCGAAGACAGGCCCAAGAGGGGGCCAAGAGAAGGACCACGGACCGAAAATCCGAGCCTTCCGCCCCAAGAGGGCGCCAGGAGGCCCAAACAGGCCCCCAAGAGGCCCCAAGGGGCCGCCAAGAATCCCCCGAAGAGGCCCCAGGAAGCTCCCAAGGAGCCCAAAACGAGGCCCCAACAGAGGCCCCAACAGCTTCCAAAATGGCCCCAAAGAGGCCTCGAGCCCGCCTCCGAGCTTCCTCGCCGCGAGGGTGCCAACACGGCCCCAGACGGGCCCAGGACGGCCCAAGGCGCGCTCAAGACGGCCCAAGACGATTCCAAGACGGTCCCAGGAGGGTGCGCCCAGGACGGCCCAAGGACGCGCCCGGTCGGGGCCTCAAGACGGGCCAAGATGGCAAGAGAGCCCCAGCTGGCAAAAATCGTTGATTTTCCATTGTTTACTGTGACACCCTTTGCGTTTCCCGCCGTTTCGGCGGTCCGATGCACCAAGAGGCCCCAGAAAGTCCCAGGAGGGTCCGAGGAAACGCCCAGGAAGGCCCCAAGACGGGCCAAGACGGACCCAGCACAACCCAAGGCGCGCTGCGACGGCTCAAGACGGCTCCAAGACAGCCCCAAGAGGGTGCCAACACGGCCCCTGCTGGGCCCAGGACGGCCCAAGGAGGCGCACAGGAGGGGCCCAAGACGACTCCAAGGCGGCCCCCTCACGGTCCCAGACGGCTCCAAGACAGCCCCACGAGGACCTCGATGGGCCCAGGACGGCCTACGGACGCGCCCATGAGGGGCCCACGACGAACCAAGACGGCCCCATCACGGCAAACGGCGCCCTCAAGACGGGCATGGACGGCTCCAAGACGGCCCTTTGAGGGAGCCAACGCGGCCCCACACCCTTCGGGCGCACACTTGGGGGGGCTGGGAGCTTGCGACAAGTCTCCCACATTCATTGTCCTGCCCCATTCTGTTCGCCTGGAGGCCTCCTCCAACCCTGTGGGCGAACAAGAGGAAACCCAGCGGGCCGCCAACCCTGGGGCCCGTGGGCCCCGCGCCGCTTGGGCAGAAGACGAACGCCGGGTCTGACAGGCCAGCTACCGCCCCCCTTTGCCCGATATGCTGTGCCATTCTGTTCCCCCAGGGGCCTTGGCAAACTCTTCGGGCCAAGCAGACCGGACCCCTGGGACAGCAGCCAATTGATATGACCCTGGGACCTCTCCGCATTCTTCGGACGAGCACCTGGGGGGCCCAGGAGATTCGGACAAGTCTTCCCCATTCCTTGCCCTGTCCCGTTCTGTTCGCCCGAAGGCCTCCACAGACCCTCTGGGCGAACAGAATGGGACATGGCGAACAAACCCTCCCGTTGGCGGTGATGCGACTGGAACGCACCATCAAGGCGCGCCCGGAGGTGATGGCCTACCCAACAGCGGTTTCTCTAAATATTTTACAGAATTTCGAATTTTCTTGAAGCTCTCTTGGGCCCTCCCTGTAGATCCTTGCGAGCCTACCCGGCGCTTTCGGTGGCTTTCCCCGATGGTCTCCAGAGCCCTTCCCCAAGCGCTCCTGAGACGCCTCAGATGGGCTTCGACTTCGACGCACATTCCCGAGAGACTTCGAAACTGTCCTCAATAGGAGGGGGGTGAACGAGCAGTGCGCTGGGCCAAGCTGCTGGAGCGCTGCAAGAGCTCGGACACGAAGGCGCGGTCTCGCTGCCGCCGCCCGAGCCGCCGCCGTGTTTGTAGATTTTCGGTACAATCTGCGCCGTTCCTCCGAGAACCATTCCAGAAAGATGTCGTGGACGGAGTCCACGGGTCAGCCCTAGTCAGCTACAACGCTGGGATCAGCGCGTGCGAGAAGAGCGAGCAGTGGCAGCCGGCGCTTACGCTGCTGAGCGAGATGTTGGAGGCGAAGTTGGAGCCCGACGTCATCTTCTGTACTTGAGTTTTAGGCGGTGTTCGTGCGAGGTGCGCCAGCAGTGCGCCAGCTGCCCCCGAGCGCCCGAAGCGCCCCGGCGCTCTCCGACGGCTCCAAGGAGCCCGTCGGTCCCAAGACGGCCTCTGACAAACCCAAGACAGCTCTGAGACGCTCCGAACGTGCGAGGACGGCCCAAGAGGACCCTAACAGAACCTCATAACAGCCCAAGACGGCCCAACGACGGGCCAGCTGCCTCAGCAAACGGCTGAACCGCACCCCGATGACGGTCCGCCCCCGAGCCCAAGATCATAGGTTCAATTTGGGTTTTTGGAGGGTTTCCATGTTCTCGCCATTTCGGCCCAAGAAGAACCCCAGACAGCTCCAGGGCCATCCCAGATCGCCCGAAGATGGTCCAGGAGACCCCGCCAAGTTTCCCAAGATGACCCCAGAGGGCCCGAAGACTGCCCAGGAGAAGCCCAAGAAAGCCCCTGGTGGCTCCCAAGTCAGGCCCAAGAGGGCCCTAGGAGTTGCCGAACAGGCACCAAAGCGAGCTTCAAGACGGCCCGAGACACCCTATGTGGCCCCAGGACGGCCGAAGAGGCCGGCCGAGACGGCCCAAGAAAACCCAGAAATGGGCCAAGAGGGCTTCTAGAGGCTCCAGACAGACCCCCACGAGGGCTCGATGTAGCCGAAGGGAGCCCAGACGCGCAACCCCCAGTGGATCAAGAACCCTCCAAGGACCACTCCCACATGCCCCAGGGCCTCCCAAATGATCCCGATGGTTCCCAAGGAGCTCCCAAGGAGAGTGCCTCGAGCCACGGCACGTTTCGCCGTTTCTCGAACCCCAAACGCCCCCAAGGCCCCCAAGTGCCTCGAATCCCAGACCCCCAAGGCACGCCCCAGACCACTCCGAGTTGTTTCAACGCCTCCCGAAAGACTCCGATAGTCCCCACAAAGCTCCTAAGAGCGGTCCCAGGGGCCACTCCGAGATGCCCCAGATTCGTCCAATATTCCGACGCTTGCCAAGAGACTCCGACAGTTCCCGCAGAGTTTCCAAGGGCGGTCCCAGGAAGAGATTCCTATAGTTCCCACGGAGCTCACAACAGCGATCCCAGGACCAGATGTCCCAGGGTCGCCCTCAAGACCCTCCCTGCGGCTGATTAGAGATGACAGGGGGGACGTTCTCCTCTGATCTATTCCTCCTTCCATCATCGAGGCTTCCGCCGCTCTGGGGCCTCCACTCCGCCTCTTAGGGGCGACAAGGGGGGACCTGCAGCAATGTCGTACGGCCGATTGGGAGTAAGGGGTGGGGTCGACCTGTTGACATTGCGGGGGCCAGCATATCGCTCCGCCCCTGCGGCCGAGTAGAGCTCTTGGTGGTCCCCGAGACAGCCACAAGACCACGAGATCCCTCCCCGGACCGCTCCAAGGTGGCGCAGACCACCCAGGATATTCGGAGACAGCGTCCAGCCCCAGCTCCGAGAGCCTGCAGCAAACCCTGCAGCTGCCTGAACCTTAGGGGTGACAGGGCGGACCTTCTGACAGCAACCTCACAGCACGCATGCACAATTAGGTTCTCGGGCTGTCTCCCAAACGATGCTTTGGAAAACAGCCCGGAAACATACCCCAAGGCGCACAAAAACCGCAAGCGGCCTTCAAGACGCCCCAGACAGGCTCGCAGGATGGCCCAACATGCCCCCGGCACGGCCCCAGGGTTGCCCGAGCTGTTCAACTTCGACGAGCTGTTCACCCACGGTGCGCGTTTCCCAGGTTCAGCACGCCGTGGATTTACTCCACGGGTTCACAGTAGTCTATACTATATGGCCGGAGGAACCGCGTGCCTCTATACTATATGGCCGGAGGAACCGCGTGCCAGAAGGAAATCCACCCAAATGACTAGAAACGGCTCCGAGACGCTCCGGAGGCCGCCCCGACGGCCCAAAGACGGCTCCGAGCCGCTCAAGATGCCCCGAAGGCGGCCCAAGAGGGCCCCGAGACGTGCAATGATCCGGCCAAGACGCCCAAGATTGGCCCAAGACGGCCCAAGAGCTCCCCAAGACGGCCCAATAGGCCTCCCAAGAGGCTTCCCAAGAGAGCCCCGAGAGGCCAAAATCGTTGATTTTCATTGTTTTTCAGAAGTTTTTTGCTTCCTCGCTTTTTCGGCTTCCCGACGCTCCGAACCCCCCCCAGAGGCATCCAAGACCGCTCCAAGACGGTCGAAGAGGTCCCCAAGAGGACCCCAAGACAGTCCAAGAGGGCCCCAACACGGTCCAAGGCGGCCCCAGGACGGCCCCAGAGTCGCCCAAGACAGGCCAACGGGACCCCAAGATGGCCCGAAGAGCGGCCCAAGACGCGATATACGAGCCCAGAGAGGCCCAAGAGGCCCCCAGGAGCCCAAAAGAGGTCCCCAAGAGGTGCCACGGGGCTTAAAAACTGCTTCGAAGCGAGGGGGGCGGACGAGGGGACCGCCTCAGGAGGTTTTGGACGGTTTTGGGCCTCAAAATCATCAGCTTTACGACGGTTTTGGAAGGATTTTGGACTTCTCGCCTTTTCCGCTTTCCGACGCTCGAAGACGGCCCAAGAGGCCTCCAAGAGCGCCCCAGAACACCCCAAGAGGTTTCCAAGAGCGCCCCAAGACAGCCCAAGAGGGCCCCAAGACGACCCAAGAGACGCTCAAGACGGCCCACGAGGGCCGGAAGACAGGCCCAAGAGGGGGCCAAGAGGGGGACCACGGACCGAAAATCCAAGGCTTCCGCCCCAAGAGGGCGCCAGGAGGCCCAAACAGGCCCCCAAGAGGCCCCAAGGGGCCGCCAAGAATCCCCCGAAGAGGCCCCAGGAGGCTCCCAAGGAGCCCAAACGAGGCCCCAACAGAGACCCCAACAGCTTCCAAAATGGCCCCAAGGAGGCCTCGAGCCCGCCTCTGAGCTTCCTCGCCGCGAGGGTGCCAACACGGCCCCAGACGGGCCCAGGACGGCCCAAGGCGCGCTCAAGACGGCCCAAGACGATTCCAAGACGGTCCCAGGAGGGTGCGCCCAGGACGGCCCAAGGACGCGCCCGGTCGGGGCCTCAAGACGGGCCAAGATGGCAAGAGAGCCCCAGCTGGCAAAAATCGTTAATTTTCCATTGTTTACTGTTACACCCTTTGCGTTTCCCGCCGTTTCGGCGGTCCGATGCACCAAGAGGCCCCAGAAAGTCCCAGGAGGGTCCGAGGAAACGCCCAGGAAGGCCCCAAGACGGGCCAAGACGGACCCAGCACAACCCAAGGCGCGCTGCGACGGCTCAAGACGGCTCCAAGACAGCCCCAAGAGGGTGCCAACACGGCCCCTGCTGGGCCCAGGACGGCCCAAGGAGGCGCACAGGAGGGGCCCAAGACGACTCCAAGGCGGCCCCCTCACGGTCCCAGACGGCTCCAAGACAGCCCCACGAGGACCCCGATGGGCCCAGGACGGCCTACGGACGCGCCCATGAGGGGCCCACGACGAACCAAGACGGCCCCATCACGGCAAACGGCGCCCTCAAGACGGGCCTAGACGGCTCCAAGACGGCCCTTTGAGGGAGCCAACGCGGCCCCACACCCTTCGGGCGCACACTTGGGGGGGCTGGGAGCTTGCGACAAGTCTCCCACATTCATTGTCCTGCCCCATTCTGTTCGCTTGGAGGCCTCCTCCAACCCTGTGGGCGAACAAGAGGAAACCCAGCGGGCCGCCAACCCTGGGGCCCGTGGGCCCCGCGCCGCTTGGGCAGAAGACGAACGCCGGGTCTGACAGGCCAGCTACCGCCCCCCTTTGCCCGATATGCTGTGCCATTCTGTTCCCCCAGGGGCCTTGGCAAACTCTTCGGGCCAAGCAGACCGGACCCCTGGGACAGCAGCCAATTGATATGACCCTGGGACCTCTCCGCATTCTTCGGACGAGCACCTGGGGGGCCCAGGAGATTCGGACAAGTCTTCCCCATTCCTTGCCCTGTCCCGTTCTGTTCGCCCGAAGGCCTCCACAGACCCTCTGGGCGAACAGAATGGGACATGGCGAACAAACCCTCCCGTTGGCGGTGATGCGACTGGATCGCACCATCAAGGCGCGCCCGGAGGTGATGGCCGACCCAACAGCGGTTTCTCTAAAGATTTTACAGAATTTCAAATTTTCTTGAAGCTCTCTTGGGCCCTCCCTGTAGATCCTTGCGAGCCTCCCCGGCGCTTTCGGTGGCTTTCCCCGATGGCCTCCCGAGCCCTTCCCCGAGCGCTCCTGAGACGCCTCAGATGGGCTTCGACTTCGACGCACATCCCCGAGAGACTTCGAAACTGTCCTCAATAGGAGGGGGGTGAACGAGCAGTGCGCTGGGCCAAGCTGCTGGAGCGCTGCAAGAGCTCGGACACGAAGGCGCGGTCTCGCTGCTGCCGCCCGAGCCGCCGCCGTGTTTGTAGATTTTCGGTGCAATCTGCGCCGTTCCTCCGAGAACCATTCCAGAAAGATGTCGTGGACGGAGTCCACGGGTCAGCCCTAGTCTGTACTACAATTCCGGGCGAAGCGCGCGCGAGAAGTACAAGCAGTGGCAGCGCCCCGGGCCGCCCAGAGAGCTCGCGGGCCGCCCGGAGAGCCTCCGGGCCGCTGCCCGACGGGCCTGGGAGGCCCCTGGACCGCTCGCGGACTGATCTAGGATTCCCAGATTGGCCCAAGACGGCCTCAGGAGGTCCCGAAGACGGCCCAAGACGGGACGCCTCCACGAGGCCCCCAGAGCGCTCGAAGTGCACCTCCAAGAGGGGCCGCAGAACAAAATCGTTGATTTTCTTTGTTTTTTTCAATGTTTCTGGCCTTCTCGCTTTTTCGGCTTTCCCACGCTCCACGGCCGCCGAAGAGGCCCCCAAGACCGTTCCAAGACGGCCCAAGAGGCCTTCAAGACGGCCCAAAGACGGCCCAAGAGGGCCCCAAGACGGCCCAAGAGTCGCCCAAGACGGCCCAGGAGGGCCCCAAGAAGGCCCCAAGAGAGGCCCAAGACGGGGACCCGGCACCGAAGAATCTAGGCCTCCACCCCAAGAGGCCCCCAGGAAGCCCCAAGACGCCCCAAAGAAACGCCGGGACGCTCCCAAGACATCCCCAGGAGGCCCCAGGACGCCCCAAAGAGGCTCCAAGAGGCCCCCCAGAGGCCGCCAAGCGCCCCAAAAGGCCCCCAAGAGGCCCCAAAAGAGAGCCCAAGAGGCCCCGAGACGCCCCCAAACTGCTACCAAGAAGCCCCCAAACTGTCTCCCAGAGGCTCCCGAGAGGCCAACCACGAGATCCCAACCAACATCCACGAGATCTCTTACCCATTACCCAGGCTCGCGGCGAGATTGCCCGCAGGCCACTACAGCCGGTTCGAGGGCCCTACGTATACCAGCACCCGCACCCTTGGCTGTATCGGGGGCCTCACCGCTGCTCTCTCGGTTCTGCTGGCTTCGACATGCCAGAGCTCTGAGCCGCTCCCCGACGGCCCCAGGACGCCCCTGGCCCAGAGCTCTGAGACGCTCCCCCACGAGGGCTCCAAGACGGCCCAAGAGAGCTTCAAGTGACCCCCAAGTCAGCCCCAACCAGGCCCCAGATCCCGCCCGAGCGGGCCCAAAGCGACCTCCGAGACGGCCCGAGACCCCCAAGATGGCCCCAAGACGCCCCAAGAAGAGCCCCAGATGTCGCCCAAGAGGGCCGACAGCGACCTCCGAGACGGCCCGGGACCCCCAAGATGGCCCCAAGACCTCCCTGCGCGGCCCCCAACCGAGGCCCGCAAACGTGTTCCCCTCATTCTGACTATGCCTGAAAACCATGTGTTTTTGCTAATCTCCCCCAGGCCCGGCGCGATTAGCAAAAACCCACTCCTTCTCACGCTTCCAGGTAAGTGCCCCTGGAGCTCCCCCGACTGCTTTCCGGGGTGGCCCCCAGACGTGGCCCCGTAAACGTCGGCCCCACACGTGGCCCCCAAACGGGACTCCCAAAGGCGGCCCCCACATAAAGCCTCCGAAGGTCGCCCCTACCGCCCCAGTAAGCGTGGCCCCCGAATGTCGCCCCCACGAGTAGTCCCCAGGCGCCCCCAAACCTGGCCCCCACACAAGCCCCCAACCATTGCCCTCAAACGTGACCACACATCTGCTTCCGAAGGTCGCCCCTACCGCCCGCCCCAGGGACGCCCGAGCTGTTCAACTTCGACGAGCTGGTCGCCTATGGCGTGCGAGTCCAAGGCTCAGCACGCCGTGGACTTACTCCACGGGTTCACACTAGTCAGCTACAACGCTGCGATCAGCGCGTGCGAGAAGGGCGGGCAGTGGCAGCCAGCGCTTGCGCTGCTGAGTGAGATGCGGGAGGCGAAGCTGGAGCCCGACATCACCTCTTCTGCGCCGGAACCTCTGCCTACGAGCAGGTACTGTGCACCAATCGCCCCTGGGCAGCTCCGACAGCCCTGCGGGCCTCGGGCCACGCCCCCTACACGGCCCAGCGGGGCCCGAACCGAAGACGGCCGACGAGGCGTCCAAGACCGCCCCAGCGGCCCAGGAGGCCCCCAAGACTGGCCAAGAACGTCCCAAGAGGCTGCCCAAGAGGATCCAGAGAAGCCGAAATCATCGATGTCTTATGGTCTTTGAGGGAATTCGACGTTCTCGCCTTTACGGTCTTCCGATGTTGCATGATGGCCCAAGAGGCCCCCAACATCGCCCCAGGGCGGCCCAACAAGCACCCAAGAGGGCCCCCAGGCAGCCCAACCTGGGCTCAAGGCGGCCCAATATGGACCCAAGACGGCCTATGACGGCCCCGCGAGGGACCCAAGAGGGCCCCCAGAGTGGGAACTGGAACTAGCATGTCGCACCCGCCGCCCCAAAGTGGCCCCCGAGACAGCCAGCCGACCCCGAAAAGCTCCCATCCAGCCGCAGGAGGCCCGCAAGAGGCCCGAATCAGGCCCAGCTCGGGCTCAAGAGGGCCACTGGCGGCGGCGGGCGCCGCTGGGGCGCGCAGGGCCGGCGGGGGGCAGGCGGCGGCGGCGGTGGCGGCGGCTGCTGCTGCTGGGCCGGCCAGCGGGGCCAGCGCCGGCGGGCCAGCGCGCGGGCACAGAGACCCGCGTGGTGCGCGGCCCTGCGGGCCGTCTGCGGGCGGGGAAGCGCCGAGGCCAGGGCCACGAGTGGCCGCACTGGCGAGGCGAGCGGCGGCGGGCGGAGAGTGCAGAACGCATGCGGGGGGGGGGGGGGGGGGGGCAAAACAGAGAGGGCCCCATATGACACCCCACAGACCGCCTATAACAGAGGCTTCCCAGGGAAGATCTGGCCCCAGAGGCTCCCAAGGCAGGCCAGGAGGCTCCCAGGATGGCCCAGGTGGGCCTCCAGGAGAGCCCCAAGAGGGCAAAATCGTCCCATTCCCGACGGGAAGCGCACATTTTCATTATATCTGGTTCTTTTCGTCCTCACAGCGTCCAAGACGGCTATACAGGCCCCCCAGCTCGCCCCAAGACGCGCCCAATGGCCCCCAGGAGGGCCCCCAAACGGCCCCACACAGCCCCGGGACGATTTCAGAGGCGCCCGAGACGGCCCAAGACGCACCCAAGGCAGCCCCAAGAGCAGCCAATAATGGCCCACGGCCAGGACGGCCTCAGAACTCCCCTGGGAGCCCCAAGACAGCCCCAGAGGCCCCTGGGCATCCAGGAGAGCTCCAAGAGGCCAATATCGCCCCATTCCGCACGGGAAAAATAAATGTTCAGTATGTTCCATTTTTCGCGTTCACAGCCTCCAAGACGGCTATACAGGCCCCCCAGCTCGCCCCAAGACGCGCCCAGAGGCCCCCAGGAGGGCCCCCAAACGGTCCCACAGGGCCCAGGAACAGCTCCCGAGGCGCCCAAGAATGCCCAAGACGCACCCAAGACAGCCCCAAGAGCAGTTAATGATGCGCCAAGACGGCCCCAACGCCCCGTGTCCAAGACGGTACAGGCCTCCACCGCCCCGTCTCCAAGCTTTTCCGTTTGCACAGTCTCCAAGATGGCTGTACAGGCCCCAAGACGCCCCCAGGAGGACCCCCAAACGGCCCGAGACTGCCTAGAGACAGCTCCAGAGGCGCCCGAGACGGTCCAAGAAACACCAACGACAGCCCCAAGATCGCGCAATATCGGCCCAAGATGGCCCCAAGACGGCCCCACGATGGTCCGAGAGGCGCCCAAGACGGCCCCACATCGCCCCAAGACGGTCCAAAAGGAATGCCCAAGAGGGCCCCGAGAGACCCCAGGAGGACGAACAGATGCCCCCAAGCGCCCCCCAATAGGCCTTGGATGCTTCTCTCTTGTGGAGCGTCGAACTTCGAGCGTCGTCTTGGGGGCGTCTTGGACTCTCTGGGAGCCATCTCTGCGCCTTTTGGGGACGTGTTGGGGCGGTGCGCTCGAAAGGTCGATTCGTGTGCTCGCACTGGAGCCCGTCTTAGGGAGTTCGTGGGGCCCTAAGGGGCCGTCTGGGAAACCTCTTGTCCCGTCCTGGAAACCTTTTGGGCTGTCTCGCCGCCCTCTTGCGGGCCTCTTAGGCCGCGCCCACCGGCCCCACTGTCACCACACTACCAGATTAAAAAAAACATTCGGCCCCGGCGAAGGGCAGATAAAATTATCACGGTTACCCTCCCTGGAGAAGCTATGATGAACACAGATTGCGGCGTGAGAAACAGCTCTTGTCCGCACCATGTCATGCCTACATGGGTGTGCTTCCACTGACACCGCCTCAACCACCGCGTTCCTGCCTTCAGGCCTGCTTGCCTGCATCCCTCGCCCACCTCCCCCTCCAGCGGCCACCTCCATCCACGCCGTCCGCTTCAACCGCCCCTCACCCACGAGGCCTCGGAGACGCTCCACTTCCACGTTCACGCCATGGCGGGCAGATTCCGCGGCCGGAAGGCCGCGGGTCAGCCTTAGTCTATACTACAATACCGGGCATTGCGCGTGCGAGAAGGGCGAGCGATGGTCACCCGCGGCGGCGCCCCGGGGGCCCCGCCCGTGGGGTGACGCCGTCTCGGCCCGGGACAGCCCCGGGACGGCCCATGAGGGCCCCGACGCGAAGGCCTCGAGAGAATCGCGGAAGTTCCCCAGCAGCGAGCCCGAGAGGGCCCCAGGACGGGCTCGGAGGGCCCCCGCGAGCTTCCACGGAGCTCCCAGGGGACCCCCACGAGGGCCCCGAGGCCGCAAAACTATCGATACCTATACGACCACCCTTTGGGTGATAAGGAGGTTCGGGGGGGGAACCAACGTCTCACTCGATCGGTCTCACTATCGATCTCACTATCGGTCTCGCTCGATCTCACTCACTCGATCGATCTCACAATCGATCTCACTCAATCTATTTCATTCGATCGATCTGACGATTGATCTCACGATCTCACTATCGATTTCACTATCGATCTCACAATCGATCTCACATTCGGTCTCACTATCGATCTCACTACCGATATCACAATCGATCTCACAATCAACGTCATCATCGTCATCAGCAGCATCGTCATCAACGTCATCCGCATCATCATCATCGGGACACCAGCATCATCATCACCTCATCGCCATCATCATCAACATCATCATCACCATCATCATCATCATCGGGGCACCATCATCGTCACCATCATCATCAACATCATCATCATCGGGACACCATCATCATCGGAACACCACCATCATCAGCATCATAATCTCATCACTATCATCATCAACAACATCATCAACATCATCATCATCATCGGGACAGCATCATCATGAACATCAGCATCAGCAACATCATCATAATCATCATCATCGGGACAACATCATCGTCGTCACCATCATCATCGCATTCGGGACACCATCATCATCATCATCAACATCAGCATCATCATCACCATCATCGGGCCAACATTATCAAAATCATCATCATCACCTCATGATCATCCTCATCATCATCATCATCATCAGCGTCATCATCATCGGGACACCGTCATCATCGCCATCAGCATCATCATCATCATCATCATCATCATCATCGGGACATCATCATCATCGCCATCATTATCAACAGCATCATCATCAACCTCATCATCTTCATCGTCGGGAAACCATCACCATCGTCATCTTCATCATCATCATCATCATCATCATCTTCATCATCTCATCATCATCATCTCATCGTCATCACCATCATCAGGATCATCAGCATCATCATCATCATCATCATCGGGGCACCATCATCATCAGCAACATAATCATCAACATCATCATCATCATCATCATCATCATCATCACCATCATCGGGACACCATCATCATCACCACCATCATCATCAACATCGTCAACATCATCGTCATCATCATCACCATCATCATCATCATCATCATCATCATCGGGGCACCATCATCAGCACCACCATCACCATCATCATCATCAACAACATCATCAACATCATCATCATCATCACCATCATCATCATCATCAGCATCATCATTTTCATCATCATCATCATCATCATCATCATCATCATCATCATCATCGGGACACCGACGGGACACCGGCGAGACACCGCGCGGCACCGGCCCCCGGAGAGGAATCATTTAGTCCAGCCGCGCCTCAGCTGGAGGCGGGACACCGGCGGGACACCGCGCGGCACTGGCCCCCGGACAGGAATCATTTGGTCTGGCCGCGCCTCAGCCAGAGGAGACTTCGCCCGCCCACGCAGCTTCGCCTCGCCCGCACGCACGGCACGCACGAACACGAAACCGAAACCGATTTCCCTGTAGGGGGGCTCTCCGTTCCACTTCGATCTCACCCCCTCACCTCCGATTCTCGAGGGTTTTGAAGTTTCCGGTGGTGCTCCTCCCGCCCGCCCCAAGACGCCCACCACAGCACCGGGGGATCGCCCGCCTTCCGATAGCTGGCAAACGTGTCACGACAATTGCGCGGGTGATCCTAGAAGGAGAAGGTGAAGCCTCTCCGCATGGCGGTGTCGATAGCTCTTCGGGAGCACCTCCGCCGCCCAACCAAGGCCTCCTTCAGAACGATGTCGTGGACGGAATCCACGGGTCAGCCCTAGTCTCTACTACATTGCAGGGCCCAGTGCGTGCCAGAATGGCGCAGGCCCCAATGCACCGAAACCGCCCCGGGCTGGCCCCGGGCCGCCCCGGGCCGCCCAGGCAGGCTCCAGGACATGTCGAGAGGGCCCCCAGAAGCCCCCAAGACGGCCCCGGAGAGCCCCGGCACGCTTAAAGATGGGCCCAAGACGCCCGAGATTCGCCCCAGGCGGCCCAAGAGGCGTCCAAGACGCCCGAAGAGGCCTCCCAAGGGGCCTCCCAAGAGGGCCCCGAGCGACAGAAATCGACGATTTCTATTGTGTTTTTCGATGTTTTCGGCCTCCTCGCCTCTTCGGCTTCCCGACGCTCCAAGACGGCCCAAGAAGTCCCCCCGACCGCTCCAAGACGGCCGAAGAGGACCCCAAGAGAGCCCCAAGACGGGCCAGGAGGGCCCCCAAGACGGTCCCAAGACGCCCCAGGACGGCCCCAGGACGGCCCAGGAGGCGCCCAAGACGGCCCAAGAGGCACCCAAGACGGCCCCAGGAGCGGCCCAAGACGGCCCAAGACAGCCCAAGAGGCGCCGAGGCGGGCCTCAGACGGCCCCAAGACGGCCCAAGAGGCACCCAAGACGGCCCGAGAGGGCCCTAAGAGCCCCCCCGGGAGGCCCAAAAGAAGGCCGAAGAGGCTCCGAAACGGCCCCCACGAAGCCTTCAGTGGCTTCAGAATTCCCTCCAGGAGCGGGGGAGCGGACGAGAGGCGACAGGCATATCGCAGGCAAAACGCCCCAAGAGATCCCCAAACGGCCCCCACGAAGCCCTAAGTGGCCTCAGAATTGCTTCCAGGAGGGGGGGAGCGGACGAGAGGCGACCGGCATATCGAAGGCACAAAAGAACAATGTTGGACGCTCCGAGGGCCTTCGATGTTTCTCTGTTGGGGAGAGTCGTCGTAGGATCGACGATTGCCGACCGAGGGCATGGAGAATCCAGCCAAAGAGGAGAAGAAGGTGGAAGAGGAGGAGGAGGAGAGGAGGAGGAGGAGGCGGAGGAGGAGGAGGAGGGGGAGGAAGCAGCAGGACCTCCGAGCAGCAGCAGCAGCTGAGGAACACAGGAGAGCAGGAGGTCCTGGAGGGTGTGGAGAGCGCCTTCAACTGGCCATCGTGGTCAGAGACCCCTCGCCACGTCGAGCTGATGTCGTGGACGGAGTCCACAGGTCTGCCCTAGTCTCTACTACATTGCAGGGCCCAGTGCGTGCCAGAATGGCGCAGGCCCCAATGCACCAAAACCGCCCCGGGCTGGCCCCGGGCCGCCCCGGGCCGCCCAGGCAGGCTCCAGGACATGTCGAGAGGGCCCCCAGAAGCCCCCAAGACGGCCCCGGAGAGCCCCGGCACGCTTAAAGATGGGCCCAAGACGCCCGAGATTCGCCCCAGACGGCCCAAGAGGCGTCCAAGACGCCCGAAGAGGCCTCCCAAGAGGCCTCCCAAGAGGGCCCCGAGCGACAGAAATCGTCGATTTCTATTGTGTTTTTCGATGTTTTCGGCCTCCTCGCCTCTTCGGCTTCCCGACGCTCCAAGACGGCCCAAGAAGTCCCCCCGACCGCTCCAAGACGGCCGAAGAGGACCCCAAGAGAGCCCCAAGACGGGCCAGGAGGGCCCCCAGACGGTCCCAAGACGCCCCAGGACGGCCCCAGGACGGCCCAGGAGGCGCCCAAGACGGCCCAAGAGGCACCCAAGACGGCCCCAGGAGCGGCCCAAGACGGCCCAAGACAGCCCAAGAGGCGCCGAGGCGGGCCTCAGACGGCCCCAAGACGGCCCAAGAGGCACCCAAGACGGCCCGAGAGGGCCCTAAGAGCCCCCCCGGGAGGCCCAAAAGAAGGCCGAAGAGGCTCCGAAACGGCCCCCACGAAGCCTTCAGTGGCTTCAGAATTCCCTCCAGGAGCGGGGGAGCGGACGAGAGGCGACAGGCACGCCGCGCTTGCCCAGAGACCCCTCGCCACGTCGAGCTGATGTCGTGGACGGAGTCCACAGGTCTGCCCTAGTCAGCTACAACGCTGGGATTAGCGCGTGCGAGAAGGGCGAGCAGTGGCAGCGGGCCTTAGCGCTGCTGAGCGAGATGCGGAGGGCGAAACAGGAGCCCATTGTCATCTGAGTTCCAATTTCCGTCGAAGCGTGCCCCCAGGGAGGAGACCAGTGGCGTTGGCAGTGGGCCCTGGTCCAGGTGTTGCTTGAAGTGCCCCTAGCCCAAGGCGCCCCCATCTCCAGGGAGGCTCCGGCCTCCAAAGCACCCCTCACCAGGCCCAGAGGGCCCCAGGGGCTCCAAAATGGAGCGAAAATCTGGGGGCACTTTGGGCCAGGGGTACCGTTAGCAACCCCCAGCTAGATTTGTTCAAGAATCTGCTGCAGTGGTTGCCGGTTAATCTGGGTGCCACTCCAATCTCCACTGGCCAGAATGGGTCCTACCCCCGAGGCCCCCAGAGCTCCCGAGGACGCCCAACGAGGTTCCCGAGAAGAGCCCCGGGGTAGCTTCGGGGAGGCCCGCAAACAGACCGTCCGACGAGGGGCCCAGGAGGCCGAAATGTGCAAAATTGCGGCATTTGTTCCAGTTATCCATATTTCAAGGGACGTTGTTTCCAAATATTGTGCTCTCCAGGGGGTCAGAAAGGGCCCCAGAGCGAATCAAACGGGACTCCAAGAGGGCTTCAAAGGACTACGCCACAGCCCAAGATGCCCTCGGCTCGCCTCCAAGGCGCTTCAAGGCCCAGGGCCGCTCCAACAGTTCCACGAGATTCCCCAAAATCGCCTCCTTGCGGCCCCAGGCAGCCCCAACAAAGGCTCCACATTCCCCCAGACCCTTGACCAAAGTCGGCCCCCAGAGACCCCAAGGGACGCCAAGATGGCCCCAAAAGCGTCCAGGTTGACCCTACGAGAGTCCTCAACACGCCGCTTCGGGGCGACGGGGGGGACCCGCAGTTAAGTTAGTTCGCCCCCCATTCCAGTACAGACACACCTCACTGTCTCAGGGTCATTCCCGCTCCTCTCTCCTTTCTCTTGACCCTCCCCTCCCCTTGCTCCCGCTCCGATCCTCTTCCGAGCCCTTCTCTCTTCCCTCTCCTGGCGGGGGTCTTTGCACCACCGCCGACGCCGTTGCCTGTTTCAGCACCCTGCCCGCTCTTTTTTCCGCTCTCCTCCATACTCTCCACCATCTCCCCCTCGTCCTCCTCCTCCTCTCCTTCTCCCTCCTCCTTGCTCCAGCCGCTCCGGGCCCTTCACTCCGCCTGTTAGCGGTGACAGCGGGGACATGCAGACACTTAAGGCACCCTCCCTGCCTTCCCCTCATCCCTCTTCTCCCCTCTTCTCCCCTATCCTGGTTCCAGCGACTCCGCAATCTCTCTTGGCCATAACGCGCGTTATGCCCCCCCCCACACCCCCCATGACGTCACCCTCCTCCCAACCCCCCAGTTGCACGCCTCCGGCACTGCCATTGTGATGCTTGCAGGCTACTGTGGTGCTCACAGGCTACTTCAACGTTCGTCGTCGTGTCCGAGGGCCTCGAAGGACCTGCTGACGCTTCCACAGGCCTCTGGAGACCTCCTGAGGCCTCGGAAGACCTCTGTAAACCTTCTGAGGCGGCCGTCGTCGTCGTCATCATCGTCGTCGTCGCCGTCGTCGTCGCTGTCGTCTCCATCCCCGTCGTCGTCGTCGTCGTCGTCGTCGTCGTCGTCGTCGTCGTCGTCGTCGTCACGGTTGTCCTCGTCGTCCTCGTCGTCGTCGTCGTCGATGTCGTCGTAGTTGTTGTTGCTGTCGTCGTTATCGTCGTCGTCGTCGCTTTAGTCGTCGTCATTGTCGTCCTCGTTTTCGTCGTCGTTGTTGTCTTCGTCCCTGTCGTCGTCATCGTCATCCTCTTCGACCTCGTCGCCGTCGTCGTCCTCGTCGTCGTCCTTGTCGTCGTTGTCGTCGCCGCAGACCTCCGTAGGCCTCCAGAGACCTCCAGAGACCTTCAGAGGCGGCCGTTCTCGTCCTCGTCCTCGTTTTCCTCCTCGTCGTCGTCGTCCTCGTCCTCGTCATCGTCGTCTGTGTCGTCCTCGTCCTCGTCCTCGTCGTCGTCCGCGTCCTCGTCCCTCGTCCTTGTCCTCGTCCTCGTCGTCCCCGTCCTCGTCCTCGTCCTCCTTGTCGTTGTCATTATCGTCGTCGTCATTATCGTCGTCGTCGTCGTCGTTGTCGTCGCCGAGGGCTTCGAAGGGCCTTCAGACGCCTGCAGAGGTCTCATGAGACTTCCTCAGGCCTCGAGATCTCTGGAGACCTTCAGAGGCGGCCGTCGTCATCGTCCTCGTCGTTGTTCTCATCCTCGTCCACGTCTTCGTCATCGTCCTCGTCGTCGTCGCCATCGTCATCCCCGTCCTCGTCCTCGTCTTGTCCCTGTCGTCGTCGTCCTCTTCGTCGTCCCCGTCCTCGTTCTCGTCCTCGTCGTCGTCGCAGTCGAGGGCCTCGACGATCCGCCAGACGCCTCCAGAGGTCTCCGGAAACCTCATCTTCCTCGTCGTTGTCGTTGTCGTCGTCCTCGTCCTCGTCGTCGTCGTCGCCGTCGTCGTCCTTGTCCTCGTCCTCGGCGTCTTCATCCTCGTCCTCGGCCTCCAGCCGTTTCGGCTCGAGCGATTGAGGTGAAAGCTTGAGTTTGCTGCTGCGCACTTCGAAGCGGCACGTAGCAGCGAGCCAGAGTGTACGAGGGCCCAGCCTATGGCACCGCAGCATGGTGCCCAAGGCTCGGGCGAGAAGCAATGTCAGTGGATCTGTTCGGGGAGCTGCGGCGGCTGCCCCAACAACCTGTCCCGCGCAGCCTGCAGGTCGTGCGGGGCCAAGGCACCGCCCAAGGTCATGGCCTTCCTCAAGCAGTTCGCGGCGCCTGCGCCTGCTGGGCCGCCCTCGGTCAAGGGTGGTGGCGGGCGCGGGGGAGGCAAGTGAGCGCCGTGGTCCAAGCCCCAGGGAGGGGTGCAGGACCTCGATGCGGCGGAGTGGCCCAGGCCGCAGCCGTCTGGGGGGGCCAAGGGCGCCCGCCGCCCTGCTGCGGCCGTGCCTCTGGAGCCAGAGCCCGCGGGTGGGGCCAAGCTCCTCGCGGCCGCCAACGAGCTGCTCGTGGCGGCAGGCCAGCCTGGCCTCACCGAGAGCCAGCTCGGCGCGATCGCGGCGCCGCCGCCGCCCGAGGGAGGAGGAGACCTGGCCTCCAAGTCTCTCTCCCAGATTCTGCAGCGCCGCGCTGACAAGGCCAAGCAGGTGGAGAAGTCCAAGGGCCGTGTCGAGGAGCGGGCTGCGGAGCTCGCGGCGGCGCAGGCGCAGTACGATGCCGAGGTCCGCCAGCTGCGCGAGCACGAGGCCAAGCTCGCCGAGCTGGAGGAGCTGGCGCGCGTCAAGAACGTCGAGGCCGCAGTCGAGACCAGCAAGGAGCAGATCACCGTCGGTGGCATCGAGGCCTTCCAGAAGGTGCTGGCGTACGCGCAGGCGGCTGCTCCAGGTGCGGAGAAGATCAAGGAGCAGGCCGAGTCCGTCTCCGCCTTCTTCGCCGAGCTGGCCGCTGCCATGCGCGAGGAGCAGCGCAGGGAGGCTGCCAAGCGTGAGGCAGTGGCTGGCGCAGCCGCTGAGGCTGCTGGCGCTGCTGGTGGTGCTCCTGATGCCGACGACCCAGGCGGCATCGATGCTGAGGTGCCCGACTTCGACATCGACGAAGACTTGGTCGAGGCAGTCAGAGCTGCCGTCGAGGAAGGAGGAGGCACCTTGCCTAAGTTCGACATCAATGGTGAAAAAGCTGACGAGGACAAGGCCAAGATCAGACGCATGGCCTCCTCACTGGGTGTCTTCGCCCAGCGTGCAGCGAAGAAACAGCGAGTTTAGCGGCGCTCCACTTGCCGCTGGAGGGAGCTCTGGAGAGGTGGCTGGAGATGCCGCCGAGCCCGAGGTGTTGCACTTCATGACTGCCAACACCAACGCGTGGTCGAGCTGCCAAGGGCTGCTGGAGTGGGCCAAGGGCGTCGGTGCTGGCAGGGGCGTGGTGTGCATGCAGGAGCACCGCCTGAAGACGAAGTCCAAGCTCAGCGCGGCCGAGAAGTGGTCAAGGCAGGCCGGGTACATCTGGAGTGGTGCCGAGGCCATATCGACTGGGCCAGGGCCGCTGGACAGCTCAGGGGGCGTCGCTGCGCTGGCCTCTGTCCCTGCTGCGCGTGAGGAGCGACCTGCGCGCTTTACAGGCCTGCCAGGGCACCGAGCCCAAGCGGTCAAGCTGAACACGGGGCTCGGCTTCCCCATTTTTGTGATCTCGGCCTACCTCGTCGACAGCATAAGGCTCGTTGGTGACAACGTCGTGCTGCTGGGCGCGCTGATGGAGTGGCTTGGCACTTTCGAGTGGCCGTGGATCATCATGACCGACTGGAACATCGAGCCTGGCTTGCTGACCAGCTGGGCCAGCAAGGCTGATGGGGTCGTGGTCAGGCCGTGGCAGGCCACCTGTGGCAATAGTGAGTATGATTTTGCTGTGGTCTTGACGGTGCTGGCCAGCCGTGTTGGCAAGGTGGAGGTCCTCAGCCAGGCGCCGCTGCACCCGCGCTCGCCTGCGGTCATGGAGCTGAACGGCCTGCACAGGAGGGCAGCCATCACGAAGGCCAGCTACCCCGCCAGGTTTCCCCTCGAGCTCCCTCCGCCGACGCAGCCCGCGCCGCCAGAGCTCGACAGTGGGGGCTGGGCCTGGGAGCTGGGGGGCGAGGTCGGGGACATCCAGGAGGCCTCGGCGTTCTGGCTGGACATGGTGGAGGACTACCTGTCTCGCCTCCACAGGATTGAAGGTCCGCGGCGTGCACCCCCTCGCTCGCGGGGACTTGTCGTCAAGCAGGTGCCCTTGCGCCTCGAGTGGGCCCGCGCGCTCAAGTCCACCACCAGCCCCGAAACCTGCAGGTGGGCTGGCTTCCTGGCGGCCTGTCGGCGCGCTGCTAGCATTCGAGGCCTGGGCAGACCCTGGCAGCACACAGCCTTGGGGTCGAGGGTCAGGGTCATCCAGAGCTTTGTGTTCGGCGACTGGTGGCCCACGGCAAGGAAGTTGCAGGAGTGGGACCCGCACTCCATTGGGCTAGCCTTCCAGGTGGGCCCGCAGGATGTGTTTCTCGGGCTGCTCGACTGCATCTACCTCCACACCCAAGGCTTGCAGGCGCGTGACCGCGCCAAGCGAGCTGCTGAATGGAGAGAGTGGGCTCAGCAGGCAGCTACCCATGCGGGGGGGCAGCAGGCCTTCAGGTTCATCAAGGACGGCTCCCTCGTGCCCTCCATGATGGTCCAGCATGATGATGATGACGGTGATGAGGGCCTGCCAGTTGCTGGCGATGCGGCCATGCAGGTCCTGATGGCGGAGTGGCAGCCCCTGTGGGTTCACCCAGACAGGGCGGGCGATGCCGACCCGCTGCACTGGCAGCAGGATCGAGGTTGCTGGCAGCAGCTGCGGCCCATCACCATGGACGAGCTCGATCAAGTACTGGCCTCCTATGGGGAGGGCACTGGCCTGGGGTGGGACAGGCTCCACCCCCGTCGGTTGCGCAGGCTGCCCGTCCAGCACCGCCAGGCGTTCCTGGACATCGTGCAGTGCTGGGAGCGGGAGCCTACCAGATGCCCGTTGTGGCTGCTGCTGGTGGTGTTCCTGCCGAAGCCGTCTGGCGGGGTGCGGCCCATCATCCTGGCGAGCCTGTGGACCCGTGTTTGGTCTTAGCTCCGCCAGCCCTTGGTGGCCGAGTGGGAGCGCAGGATTGATGAGTCGTTCCACTGGGGCCCGGCTAGCCGCACGTGCGAGAAGGCTGGCTTCGTCCACAACATGATGGTGGCGTTTGCGAAGCGGTCAGGCCTCTGTGCCAGCGCGCTGGCGGTCGACCTGACCAAGTACTATGAGATGATCAGCCACGACGATCGTGACCGACTTTCCCCTGGCTCTGCTTAGGGCGCTCTGCTCCAGCTACCGCCTGCAGAGGCGAGCGATGCTGGGAGATGGCGTCGGGCCCGTGATCGAGGCCAACGGCACCTCAGCTGTTGGCTGCTCCTGCGCGGTGGGTGTGGCCAAGCTCCTCACCTACACGCTGCTCAGGGCAGTGGTGCTGCGCTACCCGCTGGTGCGAGCCCAGCGCCTGGTAGATGACTGCCTGCTCCAGGCGGTCGGTACGCAACGCCTCGTCGCCCAGCAGCTCCCGCTCGCGGCTCGCGAGCTGTTCGAAGGCCTGGTGAAGCGGCGCCTCAGGATCAACTGGGGCAAGACGGGCTGGCTCGCCACTGATGCCAGCCTGGCCAAGGAGCTGGACGCGCAGTGGGCCGTGCTCGGCCTCCAGCGGCACTCGGGCCTCAGGTGCCTGGGAGGTGACGGCAATGATGGCAGCCGTCGCCGTGTGCCTGAGCAGAACAAGCGCCTGGCCAAGTCCAAGCGCGTGGCGAGCAAGGTGGCGCTCCTGCAGTCCGCTGGGGCCAAGACCTGCCACCTGCATCGCGGGTCGCCTTGTGCCACGGCGGTCTGGGGCTCAGGAGTCACTGGCCTGGCCGACGGCAAGCTCCACGGCCTCAGAGTCGCGGCGCTGCGCTCTGAAGGCCGAGTGGCCGCTGGTTCGTGCCTGGCCTTTCGGATTCGCACGATGCCGAGGGCCGACACCAGGGGCCCGTTCGTGGTGCACAGCATGGAGGTGGCCAAAGCTTGGGCCACTGGAGTGACGGATGGCATGCTGCTGCCGCGCGCCATCGAGGTGGTCCACACGCATGCGCTGGAGCTGCTCGACGCCAGGTCGCCGTGGAAGCAGTGCACTGACCCAGCCCAGGCCGCCGTCCTGTGCTTTGCGAGAGCTGGTTGCCAGCTCGTTGAGCCTAGCCTGCGTCTTGACCATCGAGGCAGGCGTGTCGATCTGCAGGTTTTTCGCCTGGTGCCGTCTGCAAAGTAGTGCAGCAGGCTGCTTGGGCCGCCTCGGATGTCATTGCCCTGAAAGGTCTGAGGGGTCCGTGGGTCTCTCAGGTCCACTGGGGCCCCGTTCTGGCTGTCTTGCAGGAGTCGTCAGGGCTATGGACTAAGAGGCATAAGGCCGCCTT
Source organism: Prorocentrum cordatum (assembly GCA_963575745.1). NCBI lineage: Eukaryota > Dinophyceae > Prorocentrales > Prorocentraceae > Prorocentrum > Prorocentrum cordatum. The sequence goes on along the minus strand of CAUYUJ010008668.1, from coordinate 856,753 downwards.
TCGTTCCGTCAACTGTGGGGCTCACTGGAGCCAGAGCAGGCTTTTTGATAAAGGCAAAGCCACCCACTGCATGTGCACCAGATGCCGTGACCGAGGCACGTTGTGGCACCGTGTGTTTGAGTGTCCCAGCACGCAATTCCTTCGTCGCGAAAGCTGCCCGCCTGAGCTTCTCAGTGCCGCGAGAGCTGTGGCGAGCGAGGGAGAGCAATGTGCTGAATGTTTTGCCCGTGGTCTGCTGCCCTCGCCTGTGCGCGTCTTTGGGTGCGAGGAAGCTCCCGAGGCCAACCGTTTCAGATTTGTAGGATGCCTAGAAGGCTGGCTGTTCGAAGGCGAGGTGTTTGTGGACGGATCGTCTATGTATACTCAGCATGGAGGCCTGCGCAGAGCGGGCTGGGCGGCTGTTTGCATTAATGACGATGGCTCGTTCAGGTGTGGCATGTATGGAGTTGTGCCCCTAGCATGGTCCCTTGAGCAGTCCTCGAGGGACGCTGGGGATTTTGCGTTTCATATGCTTTCGCGCTTCTCAGTCGACCCTGCGACTGATGGGCCGCTCACCGTGGTGTCAGATTGCACGGGCGCCATAGGTTGTGCGACGTGTGCCTCGAAAGCCCTCTGCCCGTCGAACCCCAACCGTCACTTTTGGGTGCACTGGTGGGCTAAGCATGGGGCCTCCGCCACGGTCAGGAAAGTGAAAGGCCACGCCGCGGCCTCGAGCGACTCGACCTTCTTTGACACGTGGTGTCGGCGAGGCAATGACCTTGCCGACCAATGGGCTAAGAAGGGCGCACGCCCGTGGGGTGTGCCGTCTGAGCGAGTCCTGTTCATCGAGGCTTGTGAGCTCAGGGCCCGCCAGCTTGTTCAGTGGATAGGTCAGCTGCACGCCTGGATGGGAGATAATGAGTTCTGGGACACCGAAGGCGTCGGAGGCACCTCGGATGTCGTCTTGGAGCTGGATTGTAGGTTAGGTGAGGCTGACCCGGCTCTTCTGGACGAAGCCCTGCTGGCCCGAGAGATTAGCGGGTGGAACCAGGCGTCGCGTGCCCCCGAGGTGCCCGTGCCCGAGCCGTGTGAAGGGGACGGGGTGGACTTGGGGGAGTTTTCTGGGAGGCCGTGGCAGTTTCAGATGTACTCGGTTGTCAAGTGTAAGTTCGAGGCTGACGGTCAGCCTCAAGTTTTGTTTTTTTTGCAAGTCCTGCGGGGCCTCGGTGGGCCAAAGGGTGACCCCGAAAAAGGGCCTCGCGGTCGCCTGTTTGGGACCTCGGCACGTCGGGCTCAAATCCCAGCGGTCCAGGTTGAGGCGGTTCTTGCATCCGTCAGCCCTCATGCCTGCCCCCAGGCTCACTGACTTCAGTGGCCTAGAGGAAGCAGGTATCGAATGGCTGCACGGGAAGCAGGTGGGGTCCGACCCGTCGCTTGGTGGCGCTTCGGTGGGTCCTGGTCCGTCGGGCGGGCCTCTGGGGGTCCCCGTGGCTGTGGCTTCGAGGGAGCCCGCCAGCTTTCGCCAGTACGGGGTAGAGGTCCCCGTACTGGACCTCTGCAGAGCTGCTCGCCTGCACGGTTTTGTGTCGCCCGAGTCGGCGGTGGATTGGGCCCGTGAGTGCAGACGAGCTAAGCGTGAGGCCAAGGCTGACATAGCATGGCCTCTTGACGAGGACGCCTAGGCGCCCAGTGCCCCTGTATGGGGTCCAGCGGACTGCTGCATGCCCGTTCAACCGTTCAACCGTCCTCGGCCTCTTCGTCCTCGTCCTCGTCGTCCTCGTCCCCGTCCCCGTCCCCTTCCCCGTCCCCGTCCTCGCCCTCGTCGTCGTCGTCGTCGCCGTCGTCGCCGCCGCCGTCGTCGTCGTCAGCGTCGTCGTCGTCGTTTTCGTCGCCGTCGTCGTCGTCGTCGTCGTCGTCGTCGTCGTCGTCGTCGTCGTCCGTCGCTCGGGCGCCCTCGTCGTCCAAACACCAGCACAGAGTAGTGCTCGAAGGAGGGCGGGGGGAAAAATGCAATGTGTGCACGCCTGCACTGCGCAGCACATAGGCGAGGTGGTGCACTCGGCTGCGGCGGTGCATACTGAGCTGCGCCATGTGGTGCATGCTGTGATGTGTACAGGCCATGTGGTGCTGAAACTGGATCCACGGGGCGGCCCCCCCCCCCGCCCCCCCCTGCATGAAACCCGTTACGGCCGCGAAAATAGAAACGCGCTCTTAGGTGTGAGGGGGTTCATCTGCAGACACCTTGAGGACCCCCGCACAAGCATCATATGCAGCCTGATACCCCTCGAGCGCCCTCTCCAGTCTCCAACCTAATTGCTTGTCCACCTCAGCGGGGTCGCCGTCTGCCGCCTTCCTCCAGCTCCTCCTCTCCTATAGCTGTCCGCAACAATCTTCGACCATGTCTT
>CAUYUJ010008668.1:729369-844369 GCA_963575745.1 Prorocentrum cordatum | reverse complement strand
CCAAATGGAAGCGTCAGACGTCGAAAGCCAATGAGCCATCATGCAGTTTTGAAATGCTTTCGGCGTTCTGGGTCGCCCTCGTATTTCTTCAACAATCCTTTGCATGGCCTCGGAATGAGGGCCCAACCAAACAAGAGAACCTCTGGATAGCTTCAAGAAGGCCGCAGTCGGCCCGAAGATGGCCCCAAGACGCAGTGCGCAACAGTAAGCTACGATGTCAAGCAGTAGCAAGCAGAGCAATACGCATCACGATCGCCGGCAGCAAGCAGCTTCAGGCAAGCAGCAGGCAAGCAGCATCAGCCAGCACCAATCAGCAGCGATAAGTGGCACCAAGCCGCAGCAAGCATCACCACGCACCAGCAATCATCAGGCATCAGCAACAACCTATAACAGTCACAAGACAGTTCGCCGCTTGAGCCCCATCGCCCGCCCAAAAGGCAAGCATACATCGGGCGTAGCCCCGCACAAATTGTGGCCCAACGCAGGGGGGTGCGCCACAGGTTGCGCAATGGGTTGCGACCCCCATGCGTCGCGCCACCAGTTGCGCCTCAGGGTTGCGCCATGGGTTGCCTCACCCATAGGTTAAATCACGGGTTGCGCTATGGGTTGCGCCAGGAGTTGCTCCAACGGGTGCGCCATCCAAGAGTTGCGCCAGAGGTTGTACCCTCGACTCCTTAACATGAAGCGGCCTACCATCCAGTTGCAGCATAGGTTGCGCCCTCGGCGGCCGAACGCAAAATGGCCTGCTATTGGGTTGCCCCATGGATTGTGCCCTCGGCGGCCGAGAATACACGGGCTTCCATGCTGTTGCGGTATAGGTTGCGCCTTGGGCGGCCAGATGAAACGACCTGCTATGGGTTGCGCCATAGGCTGCGCCTCTGCGGTCGAAGACACTATGTCCTGCTATGGGTTGAGCCATGGGTTGCGCGTTCGGCTGCCGAACATAAACCAGCTTGCTATTTGGTTGCTCCACAGGTTTTGCCCAGTGCGGCCAGACGTCTATCGGTCTGCAATTGGTCGGGCCATAAGGTAAGCCTTCGGCTGCCGAGCGAAATACTGAGCCTGTATTCTGGTTGCGTCACGGATTGCGCCCTGGGCGGCCGACAATACAACGGCATGCCATGGGCTGCGCCAAAGGCTGCGCCCCCTGCCTCCGAAAATACAACGGGCTGCTCAGATCGGCGGCGAGCGAGGGGGGGAAATGAGAAGGAGAAGCCCTCCTCAGAAGGCGGCGGGACTTCTCAGAAGCCCTCGTGCCTTCTGAGAGGTTCTTACTGTCTTCTGGGAAGGCTCAGAAAACTTCTCAGAAGTCCGGGGGACTTCCGAGCCTTCTGAGAAGGCCCGCCCCTTCTCACTTCCCCCCCTCGCTCGCCGCCGATCAGAGGTGCGACCAGTCAGTCAATGCACCTCGGCAAGTTCCGTACACGACCGAACGCAGGAACCAGCATCAAGAATAACCAAGCGGCATCGAGCGGGTAATCTAGCAAGCCTGCAAGAAATCAGGCAAGCTGGTCAGCATGCAAGCAGACGGGCAAGACCTTGGTCAGGCCAGCAGGCTAGCAGCCCTGCGCGCGCGGCAACACGCACGCAGTGAAGCAGGCAAGCGATTTCCACACCGGCATGCGAGGAATCTTACGTCAAAGTCTGAGAGCGGCACAGCCCGAGCTCTCTCCATATCGCCGGGCGCAGTGCGTGCGACAAGTGCGCAATATTCAGATCGGCCCCAACGCGCCCCCTGGCCCCCCAAACACGCGCCCTGACTGCCCAGTGGAACCCTCGGAGTGCCCCGTGCTGCCCAAGAGGGCATCTAGGAGGCACCCGCGACGGTCTACGGACCAAGAATCCCCAAGACGACACCAGTGGGCTCTAAGATGATTTCGCACAGACCCCGCGAGGCACATATCGTTCAAGTCCCCATGACTTTCGAGCTGTTTGGGCGCTCCATTTTTTCGTTCCAGATGGCTCTCAGATGGGTATCAGAGGCTTCCAAGATGGCGGCTTGAGAGGCCGGAACGCCCAAGAAGGCCCAAGACGCCCCCGCGACAGCCCAGGCTGGCCTCCAATATGGATGGCCACACGACGGCTCCCAGGCGGCCCAAAGCCACCATACGGTGGCCCCAAAGCCCTTGCAGATGGCCCCAGGACCTCCAAAAGGGCACCGCAAGGCCCCGAGGTACCCCAAGGTGACCCTAGGATGATCCGAAAAGGGCGGCCTAGAGATCCCAAGACCGGTCCGAGATAGCCCAAAGAGGGCGCCAAGAGGGCATCAAGACAGGACGAGCCAGCGACCTTGGCAAGCAAGCAGTAGAGCCGACAGCCGCAGAGCTAGCAGTAGGCAAGAGAGGCAAGCGCCAGCAGCCAGCAGCATCAAGCCCAACCATGCACCAGTGCGGCCCTAAATGGGCCCTGAGAGGGTACCACTACAGCACGATCCAGCAACCGCAGCAAGCAAGCACGCAAGCAAGCAAGCAAGCAAGCAAGCAGAGCCAGCAGCAGCATTACAGCAGCCCTGATAGGCAATGACCAGCAATAAGCAGTTGCAAGTATAACCAACAAGCCGTAGTAATCAAGATCAGCATACTTCTGAAGCAGTAAGCAGCAGCAAGCAGCAGCAAGCAGCAACAAGCAACAGCAAGCAGCATCGGCGAGCAACATCAGCAAGCAGCAGCAACCAGAAGCAAGTAGCAGGTGGGAGCGGCCCAACGCGGCGAGTCGCAGAGAGTAGCTGGCAGTAGCAGCAAGCATCGGCAAGAAGGAGCAAGAGAGGATGGTGCTGCCCACCGTGGATTCAGCCCACGTGCTGCGCACCGGTCTCTCCCACATGGCCGGGAGCAGTGCGTGCCAGACGGGCGCGGGCCCCAAACGCACCACACTCGTCCAGGCCAGCCCTGGCGGGCACCCCGGGCGCGCTCATGGCCCACCCCCAGCGAGCCCCGGCGGGCCCAAGACAGCTCCATGGGGGCCCGTGATGGCTCCAAGACGGCCGAGGACAGCCCCGAGAGGGCTCCAACAGGCTCAGGATGGCCCCAAGACGGCCCCAGAGAGCTCCAAGAGGCGCCCCAAGAGGGCGCCGAGAGGCCAAAACCAGTGATCATCCCAAGGTGCTTTTTGCAGATTTTGACATTCTCGCCTTTCTGGATCCCGATGCTCCACGACGGCCCAAGAGGCGCCCAAACTCGTCCTAACCAGGCCCCAGACCTACGGCCCAAGATGGCCGGAGACACCTCCAGACGGCCCAAGAGGTCACCAACATGGCTCCCAGACGGTCCAACAGGGACCCAACACGGCTCAGGAGGGCTCCGTGAGGCGTCCCAAGAGATGGCGCCGAGAATTCCTAATCAATGGTTCTCCGAAGAATGTATACTAATTTTCACGTTCTCGCTGTTCCAGGTTTCCCAGGTTTCTAGACGGTCCAGGAGGCTCCCAAGATCATCCCAACATGGCACCACAGACTTCAAGAGGGACTCCATACGGTCCACGATGGGCCCAAGACCGCTCAAGCAGCCTCCACGGCGAGACCCAGCGGGCTCCGAGATATACCCAGATGGCCCGCGACGTCTCTAAACGGCCCAAGGGGTCGCCAGTGTTAGCCTCCAGACGGCCCAACAGAGCCCCAACGCAGCCCGGGAGGGCCCCAAGAGGAGCCCCAAGAGAGGGCGCCGAGAAGCCAAAAACAATGATGTTCCCCTGATTTTACGCTCGTTCAGACATTCTCGCTTTTACGGGCACACCATGCACCTAGACGGGACAAGAGGCTCTGAAGATCGCCCCAACACGGCCTTACAGGCCTCCCAGAGCCCCCAGACAGCCCAAGAGGGCCCCAAGACCGCCCACGCGGCCCACGGGAGCGCCCAAGAGGGCCGCAGGAAGGGGAAGTCCGACGTGACGCTCCGCGCCCGCCGTCCCAACATGACCCTCGAGGCCGCCAGTCGGCCGTCCAAGAGGCCCCCCAGACAGCCAGCAGGCCCCGAAGAGGCTCCCCACAGGCCCTCCCAGAGACCCCAAGCGGCCCCAAAAAGGCCCAAGCCGGGCCCCAAGAGGACCCGCGAGCCTTTTCGAAGAGCTTCCGTGGACGGAGTCCACGGGTTAGCCCCACGTTGTCTTTCTGCAGTGCGGGAACCTCTGCGTGCGAGAAAGTGCTGTGCATCAGTGGCTTCTTCTGCCCCTCCGAGATGCCCAGGGAGGCCGAAAAGAGCTGCTGGGACAGCTTGGACAGTCCTGCGGGCCTAGGGCCGCGCCCCTTCATACGGCCAAAGAGAGCCCACAGACGACCGACGAGGCGTCCAAGACGGCCCCAAGACGGCCTCAGTTAGGTAGACAACGGCCCACGAGGCCCTCCAGACGCTCCAAGCGTGGTCCAACAGGGCTCCCCACACAGCCCCCAATGGCAAGCATCGTTTCTATTCGTTCGGAAAGCTTACGTTCATGCCATATTCGTGTTTTCTGTCTCTGTATCATTCCAGCAGGGCATCGAGGACCCGACAGTTTTTCAAGACAGCCTGCGAGGCTTGCATGAGAGCATCTAGACGGCACAAGAAGCGCCCAAGACGGCCCAACATGATTCCACCAAGGCTCCATGAGCGGCGCAGGACGGCCCACGACGACCCCCAAACGTCACCCGAGGGGCCCCAGAAAGCCTCAGTCGGTTTGCTTCAAAGACGGCCTGAGTAGCGCCCAAGGCGACGCATGAGGGCACACAGAAGCCCAAGCGAGGCCCTGAGATGCCCCCACGCAGCTTCCAAAACAGCCCCAAAAGGCCAACATACCATCGTCCCAATCCCTTTTGGAAAGCGTAGATATTTTGCATCTTTGTGTGTTGTCCGCTTCTGCAGTGTTCCAGCAGGCCCTCCAGGACTCCGACATTCCCCCAAGACAGCCTCAGAGGCCTCCAGGAGAGCCCCTGGACGGTCCGAGACGGCCCCGGGACGGCCCAAGGGGCGCCCAAGACGGCCCAAGAGGGCCCCAGGATGGGGATCTCGAGCTGACATGTCGCGCCCTCCGCTCCAAGGTGACCGACCCCCGAGACCGCCAGCACGCCCCCAAGAGGCCCGCCCAGCAGCCCCAGGAGGCATCCGATACGACCAAATCAAGCCCCAGAACCTTAAAAAGATTGCCCCCAAAAGGCCTCGAGACACACCGAACGCCGCTTCGAAGAGGCTTCCGAGGGAAGATCCCCCAGAGAGCTTTGTGGCCCTCGCTGGCCACCCACGAGAGGCCCATGAGCGACCCCAGAGGAGACCAGCTGTTCGGCCACACACGCGCCAAGGCCATTGAGACGTGCGTGTGCTGGCCTCGGCTCATGCCATCTTTCTCGCTCCACGCTCCTCGCTCCCCGCGCTCTCTCTCTCTCTCTCTCTTTCTCTCTCTCTCTCTCTCTCTCTCTCTCTCTCCTCGCCCAACACCCCCCTCTCCTCGCTCCTGGCTCGTCCCTTCGCACTTCTTATGGCTCTTGTCACCTCTCTCCTGGCCCCTCGCTTCTCCCTCCTGGCTACCGGCGTCTGCCCTCATCCCTCCTCGCCTCTCTCTCTCTCTCTCTCTCTCTCTCCTGGGCCGTCGCTCCTCCCTTCTCGCTCCGTGCTGCTCGCTGAGTACTCCTCGCTTCCCCCACCTCCCTTCTCGACACTAACTCCTTGCTCCTCGCTCCTCGCTCCTCGCTCCACTCACGAGCTGCAGGTTGCATCCTCTAGCAAGGGCGCCAAGCAGCAGCACTCTGTAGCCTCTAGCAGCAGCAGCAGCAGCAGCAGCAGCTAACACCAGCAGTCCGCGGCAGGCAACGGCAGCACAGCAAAAATAAAGGCAGCAAAGGCATGCCGCAGGCAGAAGCAGTCTGCAGCTACAGGCAGCAAAAGCAGAGGCGAAGTTCGGGCCCATGGATATCACGAAAGCCTTTCGGCAGCATTTCAGCCCTGGTCCAACGTGCCATCTCGGAACGATTGCGTGGTCGGTAGGCCACGGGTCAGCCCTAGTCACCTTCAATGCCGGGATCAGCGCTTGCGAGAAGGGTTGGCAGTGGCAGCAAGCTATGTCGCTGCTGAGCGAGATGTGGGAGGCGAAATTGGAGCCCGCTGTGATCTTGTCCATTCTTGTCCAAATTGCGTGGAGACGCACATGCGAGCAAAGTGCTCCGATAATCGCCATCGCCCCCGCATGCAGCGGGCAGCAGCGGCAGCCTGCAGCAGCACACAGGGACCATATTTCCGTTGCATTCAGCAACACCTTGCAGCCTCAAGCAGCAGCAGCAGCAGCACGCGGCAGCGGCAAGCATTGGTAGCAGCCGGCATCATCAGCAGCAACCAGCAGCTCGCTGCAGCAGACACACCAGCCAGCCCCAAGTGCAGCACGCAGCAGCCGCAAGCCGCATCCAGCAAGTGTACGGACAAGTAAGCACAAGCCCGTAGCGACGAGAAGCAGCAAGGAATGGTAGTTAGCGGCAAGGAGTGATACACGTCAGCAAGCGACAGGAAGCGACGGCGAGCGGACAGCAATCAAACCCAAAGCTGCCAGGCCACCAGGCTTGGAACCATGCAGGCAGGACAGCAGGCAAGTAGTCAAGCCGGCAAGCAAAGCATGCGAGTAGGCGCTCGTGGACGGATCCGAAGGGCGCTTCGGCAGGGAAGCCGCCCTTTGGCTGTGGGAAAGGTGCTGGCGGCTCAAAAGCCAGCGGGATTCGAGCAGTTCAGCACTCTCGTGCTTCAAGTTGCCGAGGCAGAGCAAACTTGTGAGGGGTGTCCTTTCTTACCTCTTCGGCTTCTCGTTCCGCACGGGAGCCCATCTTAGGCCGCGATTGCTGCACCAGGCCACGACTAGCCTGTCTCGTTGTGCAATGTAGAGGACAGGTCGCCCCTGTTCAGTTTCTTTTCATGCGTTCGTGAACGGCTTAATTTGCTTTTTTGTGGCGGCGGGCATCGCGTGCAGGAAATGGCGGCGATCAAATGGGCACAAATCGGCCCGGCCAGCTCCGGCTCGCCACCGAGGCGCTCCAAGACGGCCCAAGAAGGCCCCAATAATTCTCCTGGACATTTTCAGAGCGGCGCTAGAGGTCTCCAAGACGGCCCCAGACAGCTCCAACACAGCCCTAGAATCCATCAAGGGGGCCCAAGACGGTCCGAGAAGCCCGGGTTTCGAACCCCCCCATTCTGACGTGACGGAGGGGGGAGTGGCGGGTTTCGACCCCCCCAAACAAGCCTCCAGACGCTTCCAAGAGTACTCGCTGTTTCGGGCGCCGCGGGTCGCCGCATGCGAGCCAAAGGAACCCAAATTGTGGCCCCAAGAAGGCCCCAAGAGACCCCCAAGAGGCCCCCCCCGAGAGACATCCCGAGAGGCCTCCCCTCATGAAGCCCTCTCGCCGCCTTCCTCCTCGGCTCTCCCTCCTTCTTCCTCGCCCATCTCTCCTCGGGCGTCGCTCCTTCCCTCTTGCTCCTCGCTCTTCGCTGATCGCTCCTCGCTTGTTCCCCCTCCCTCCTCGATCTCCTCCTCCCGTGGCTCCTCGACCCTCTCATGGCAGCCTGTTGCGCCAGTAAGCCGAACTAGCGAGAAGCAGCTCCCTGCAGCATCAACTAGCAGCAGCGAGCGGCAGCAGCACGCAGCACGAAGCAAGCTGCAGCAGCCGCAGCACACAGCAACAGCGAGCAGCAGCAGGCAGCGGTCTGCAGCACAGCAGCAGCACCCTGCAGCCACAAGCAGCAACAACACGCACCAGTGGCAACCAATACCAACAACGGCAGCAAGCAACACAACGCAGTAACCCTGGCAAGCCTTTAAGAACCCCCCGGGGTTATCGTTAGCACCGCATCAAGATTTGATATTTTCAGGGGGCCGTTTTCGCAGAGTGATATCTTTAGCACCTCGCACACATAAATAAATAATATATATTTATATATATATATATATATATATATATATAAAAAAAATAAAATAACGTGGCGCGTCGCGCGCCGCGCGACGCACAAGAAGAAATCCGTGGGGATGTCTTTGGATATGCTGTGCATTTCCTAGGGCGTTTCACGGACCAGCAAAGGATTGCCTCGGGACTCCCAAGGAGCCGAGACTCCTAGGAGATGCTAAGCGCCCCTCGCATGTCCTTGGGAATGCTGAGGACATGCGGAGAATATGCTCAGCAAGGCTTAGCTTGGCCCCGAGCGCTCTTAAAGGCTTGATGTACCACGCGCGGAATCCGAAGGTCGAGCCGAGCCCCGCGTTACCATTTCAGCCTTTCGGCAGCAGGTCCACAATCATTTACCAGTTCGTGTAGATCTCGTGGACGGTAGTCCTCGGGTTACCCCTAGTCAGCTCCCTCTCGATCTCCTCGATACTCTCGATCCTAACCCCTCGCCTTTCGACCCTGACTCCTTGCTCGATGCTCCTGGCTCCGTCGATTCTCCCCTCGGTGTTCTCGACCCAAGCTCCTCGCTCTTCGATCCTAAGTCCTCGCTCGATGTTCCTGACTCCATCGCTTCTCCCCCATCGGTGCTCTCGATCCTAACTCTTCGCTCTTCGATGGACTCCCGTCAGCAGGCGGCGTCAGATCGTTGCAGCAGCGAGAAGCATCACCCTGCAGCATCAAGCAGCAGCAGCAGCAGCAGCAGGCATTGGGCAGCAGCGCGCGGGCAGCAGCAGCGGGAGCGCACAGCAACAATTTGCAGCAGCAGCGGCAGCAGCAACACGCAAAACACATAATTGGTCATCGATCGCTTCTCCTCCTCGATCTCATCGATGTTCTCGATCCTGACTCATTGCTCTTCGATCCTCTCCCCTCAGCATGTCTCGTCAGAACGTTGACGTAGCGAGAACCATCACCCTGCAGCATCAAGCAGAGCACCACGCACAAAGCAGAACTAGTCATCAGCAGCACCCTGCATCTACAAGCAGCAACAGCACGCAGCGGCGGTAAGCACTACCACCAGCACACAGCAGCGGCAGCAAGCAGCTGCACGCAGTAGCAGGATGCGCAGAATGCGAAATTTAAGCCCCGCGGCATCATGTCAGCCTTTCGGCAGCATGTCCACCTCCACATGCCAGTTCGTGTAGACTTCGTGGATGTAGTCCACGGGTCAGCGCTAGTCTGGACTATAATTCTGGGCGTTGCGCGTGAGAAATTTTCGAAAAGTGAAAAGGCGACCCCCGAGCGCCCGAAGCGCCCCGGCGCTCACCGACGGCTCCAGAGAACCCCGAGGTGGTCCTAAGACGGCTTCTGACACTGCTGCACCGACGCAAACACATCAGCATCGGAGGTGGCGAGAGGAAAAGGACGAAAAGCATTCAAATCATCAGCATAAATAATTTCTTGAAACAACATTCTGATGATGGCCTCCCGTGCGTCACTGAAAAATAAATTCCAAAAAGGTGGGCCGAGCACAAGGCCCTGAAAGACCATGTCGTCATTTCAATGGTTCTAGAACAGGCACCTGCGACAGTGACGCGAGCGGAACGAGCCAGCTGGCAAATACATTACATAAACGAGTCGGAAGACCGAAAGCACGCAACTTCGACACAAGACGTGCGGATTTCACTCTGTCGAAGGCGCCGGCCACATCTGAACTGAGAAGGAGCCAAGTAAGGAGAAAATAAGATATCGCATCTCTGGCGCCATGGCCTGTACGCGAATTGAAATGGCCCGAACAGCGACCGAGAGACGCGAGGGAGGAGGAAGGAAAGGAGAATACGTTCAGCACACTTAGAACAGGGAACGATGATGTAAAGTACTCTGCATTTTTTAGTCACCCCTGAACCGGCCCGAAGGTAATTTCAGAGTCCCTGCGGCGCGCGCGACAGTGCGCTGCGCCTTTTGGTGCGTACTTTGCTAGGTTGAACGCGCAGTTTTGGCGGCGCCGACCCGTGTGGGCAAGATGTCCCGCTGCAGGGGTCGTTCGGCCGTCCGCGACAGGGCGTCCAACGCCGCAAAAGAACAGGCCCTGGAACGCAATCTCTGCCATTTTTTTGCCCTGGTCTTCTGTGTTCCGGAAAAGCGATTCCGGTTGAAAAGCAATTCCGGTTCAAGAGCAATTCCGGTTGCTCTAGCATTGGGCTCACTTGCGCTTTCCGTGACTCTTGTTGGAGTAAGACTGTACGTACATCACCGTATTTCTGCAGCGGCTCTTCCTGGCGAGCCCACTGATTTATCGCAAAAGTAGGTTGATGGAAAGGGCGTTGGCAAGTCTAGTGTCCATATTCGTCAACGTAAGATTGTTATCAAGGAAATGAAAGACGCTTTGTCGAAGTCGCCTGATCAGAAATCTCCATTTAGAAAGAAGAAAAAGCTGGATAATGAGGAGTTTATGCAAGAAGACGAGATTCCACCAGGATTCAGTGCGACACCTCTCTTCCGGGGCGTCGGAGCGGGCATCTCCTCGGTGGAGCCGAGTCGAAGTGCGCCTTGCTTTCCCTGTTGAAGCGGCAGCGTCGCCAGCCCAGATGTCCGATTCTGACTTAAAGCAAGCCGAATCAACATGATGAAAAGTTGCAAAGTTGCCATTTCGGAAATCGACCCTATTCAGAACGGCATGCACGACGTTAAAGTTTGTTTGTCAGCAGTGGAAAAGCGGGGAATTCCGTCTACAGCAGCGAGTGAGAGCTCAAAACGGCAATTATCAATTTTGAATGCCCTTGACATTGCGCACCGTCGCGTTGCGTTTATCGGATTCGGAACAGACGTATTCGTGACATTCAACGTTTCGCCGAGAGTATTCCTAATGTGCCTGCTTTCGAAATTGACATTTCTATTCGGGGCCTCGGAACAATCGCAGATTGACAAAGGCGTCGTATGTGGAGTTCCGGAATCCAAAGGCTGCTTCAACATTTCTAGAGCTGGCAAAAGACAAATCTTTCAAGAACCAATCGAACGATGTAAAAATTAAGGCATCAAAAACGCAGATTAATTTACAGAGGGATTGGTGTTTCAGAAAAACATTGGAAATGATCAACTCCCATCAGAACGCGAAAAATGAGACCGTCAATGGATTTCAAGACCTGCACGATTTCAATCGGTGATAAGGTCGGTTTCATTCAACACGCTGGGGATTAGGAGGCGAATTTCGTGATCCCGTTCAGGACTTCCGTTTTCCTTAGGGATTCGGGGGGACTTCGCACTTTGCATATTTTACCCTCGCCCGCAGCCCAGTTGCTTGTCTGCGGTCCCCGGGCTTTACTGTAGAAATAAAGAAAATAAAAAAAAACAATAATAATAATAAACAAAAAAAAATAGAAAAAATAATACAAACAAAAAAAAATAAAAAAAACAAATATGCCAGATTTTAGATTTGCTGCACAGAGTGGGTTGCGTCACCGCCGTCGTGGTCCACGATCTGCCGTTACGATTGCGCGCCGTCCTGGTCGCAAATTCCGCAACCTTAATTCCGATGTTTCGAATTGCCTTAATCCGGATTTTTCGAATTAGCTTAACTCGAATTTTTCGAATTGCCTTAATCCGGAGTTTTCGAACCAACTTAACTCGAATTCCTTTTTAAGTCTGATGAAAACAAGCAGTCTTTACCTCAAGGAGAAAACTTAGGTGAAGCCAGGTCGAATTTTCCTTTCGCTTTTTCGATTTTCACCATTTTGCATTTGGACATTCAAGGTTTTTTCTCTTATCAAGCTGAGCTGGAAGCTCGCATTTCTCTTTTCCCTTCTTGTCCGGGTCTTATTTTCATCAATGAATCTCGATTCGATCGAGCTTCAAATCCTCGTTTGCACGGTTACATGTGTATTTCTAGGAAAGACAGACATACCAGTGGCGGCGACGTAGCAATTTTTGTTGTAGGTCGGTACATTTTTTTGTATCACCTTTGCCTCCTTTCTCCAATGCAGAATGTTGTTGGTTATTGTTTGATTTCGATTGTAGTCCCGTATTTTTCGCGATTTTTTTTTATCGCCCTCCCTGTTACGGTGAGGTTTTTTTCTATGCAATCTGTGTTTAACGAATTCGAAGATTTAATTTCGTGCACACACTTAGATACCGCATCTAACATAGTAGTGGTAATGATAGTCGTAATAGTGGTAATAATAGTAACAATACTAATGAGCCATAGTAGTAGTAATAAGACTAGTTGTAATAATAGTAGTAGTAGTAGTAGTAATACTAATCGTAGTGGTGGTAGAAGTAATAATACTAATAATAGTAATAGTAATAATACTAGTAGTAGTAGTAGTAATAATAATAATAGTAGTAACAATAATAGTAGTAGTAGTAGTGCTAGCAATAGTAGTAGTAATAGTAGAAGTAGTAGTAGTAGTCGTAGTAGTAGTAGTAGTAGTAGTAGTAGTAGTAGTAGTAGTAATAGTAGAGTAGTAGTAGTAGTAGTAGTAGTAGTAGTAGTAGTAGTAGTAATACTAGTAGTAGTAGTTGTAGCAGTAGTAGTAATAGTAGAAGTAGAAGTAAAAGTAGTAGTAGTAGTAGTAGTAGTAGTAGTAGTAGAAGTTGTAGTAGCAATAGTAGTAGTAGTAGTAGTAGTAGTAGTAGTAGTAGTGGTAGTAGTAGTAGTAGTAGTAGTAGTAGTAGTAGTCCTAGTAATCGTAGTAATCGTAGTCGTAAAAGTAGTAGTAGAAGTACCAACAGTACTACTACCACTACTACTACCACTACTACTACTACTACTACTACTACTACTACTACTACCACTACTATAACTACTACTACTACTACTATAACTACTACTACTCTACTGCTACAACTACTATTACTATTATACTACTACTACTAACTACTACTACTACTACTACTACTACTACACTACTACTACCACTACTACCTACTACTACGACGACTACTACTACTACTACTACTAGTAGTAGTAGTAGTAGTAGTAGTAGTAGTAGTAGTAGTAGTAGTAGTAGTAGTAGTAGTAGTAGTAGTAGTAGTAGTAGTAGTAGTAGTAGTAGTAGTAGTAGTAGTAGTAGTAGTAGTAGTAGTAGTAGTAGTAGTCCCACCAGCCCTTTGGGCGTGAGTGGTTTAGAGAGCCCGCTCTGTTCTCAACCCCCTTCTTCCCCTTCGGGGAGGGGTTTACCCCTCCCCCTACCCCCCGCCCCCCCTGGGCCTGGAGAGGTCCTTCCGCGAGTGGTCGGAGGGGTCTTTTTCGATTCCTGGGAGGGCTAAAATTCGACACCACTCACGAGGATCGTGGCCCCGACGGGGGGGGGGGGAGAAAAATGCTCGCCCCATCTGTGATCGATCGCCCGAAAGATGGCCCCAAGATACCCCCCAGACCCCTCCCAAAGAGCCCCAAGAGGGCCCTAAGAGCGCCCCGGGAGAGCCCGCAAAGGGCTCTGAGACCTCCAACATATCGCCCAGAAGGCCCTAGTATATCCCCAAGATGTCTCCACATATCGCCAAGAAGGCCCTAGTATACCCCCAAGCACTGCGACAACGACAACGACTACGACTTCTACCGCTACTCCCACCGCTACCACCACGACTCCTACTGCTAAAAAAAGCAGTCTGGACACGGTCAAACGGCAACAAACAGAATTCGAAACGCGTGAAAAGGCTGGCATGCGGTGTTCCATGAACGAAACAATCTGCGCTTAACAACAACCTCGGCGACAGTGTGGTGGCGCCGCGAGCGAAGCAAGACATGACAAACTTGCAATCAAAAGATACACCGAAAATGAAAATGTTGCCACCAAAAGGCCGGCTACGTGAAACAATGTGCCGGCTTTCCTTCGAAACTTAAACACAACAACGTTACGGCCCCATTCGTGCAAACACGACTGGCACTGCCCAATAAAGGGAAACAGTTTCGTTGTCAGAAAAAGAAGGCAGAACAACACAGAAGGAAATCGTTGGCATAAACAGCCTCTTAAAAATGTATATCTGGCAATTGCTTTGCTAAAAAAGCTTCAAACACCATGTTCGCAAATAACATGCGAGAAGGCACCGCCAACTGTCACGCGGGCCTTCTGGGTCTCCAACCAGTTAGAAATTACTGCAAAAAGAGTTGGAGGGATACCCCCAGCGCGTAGCTTCGCGAGCAGGCGGCACGAATTCACACGGTCAAAGGCGCCGAACACGTCGGAACAATACAAACCGATCCGCGCTCCCCCTGCGAAAAAGCCAAGCCATTGTAATAAAAAATATGAAATCGCGTCTCTGGCGCCGCGCCCAAAAGAAAATTCCCCCCCCCAAAAAAAAACAAGAAACAAAACACACGAGGAACGCAACTTAATGAACAATATGTCCGACGTGGTCGAAAGCTCCAGACACATCAAAACACTACAACGCTACAAGCATGCCGTTGCGAACGCATGAAGCCAACAAAGCATGATGTACAAAATGGCATTCCTACCGTCCTTCTATCGATACGCAAAATGCAAAGGGCTATATGCTTCTCTCAAGCCGGGAAAAAACAATGCTACGAATAAACATTACAATTCGACACCTAAAACCAAACCCTTTCTGAGACCATGGAAACATCCAATGAACACCAAACCTCTGACCACCTGCCGCGTGCTAAAAATGATCGCATGATTAAATAACTAATACTGCCAACTCCTGCGCACAAACCTTTAAAACCTGCGTTGGACAAAACATAACGCGCAACACAAACGCATACAGAAAAAAAAAACTGAATAGATACAACAAGAAACAACTCAAAACAAGAAATTCGTGAATTGTGCAAAATCTGACTTCAAATTGAATATCTAATCTTAAATGCGTTTAATCTGCGTCATTTGATACTAGGTGAAACCAAAAATTGCACCTGAACGTCGACCGTAAAAGGAACACAACGAAAAATTGAAGAACCCAATGATCTGTAATCTCGCTTAGAACTTCTACTCTTAAGGATTCGCGAACATCTCAAAATCGTTTATAATAATGAACACTGTGTGAGCGGGGGCTGCACACATAAGTAGTTCTTCTTTTTAAACAACACGCTGTAAATGCGTACCTTCTGGTGACTGAATCACCGAAAACAATATCTCTGATGAACATTAACATCTTCTAAAAATCACGGAACACTTCCACTTCCGAAGTCTGTCAATCGACGCTGGTTCTCCATAGCACAGATATCTGTATCAACATTCAATGAATCACGTACCAGAAATACACTAAAATCCAAACCAATTCACAAAAAACCATTTAAAAAGACACAAAAAACGAACATGCTGAACTTCAATAAAAATAATTACTCTCCCCGCCCACTCTCTACTGTCTTTTCCGCGCCAAATTCTATATGCGTTCATTTAGCAATGCTTCACAACGTGAAACAAATAGGAACAAAAAAAGTGGACATGGTGGTGTTCCGAGGAAATTTGACATCTATTCTTCGGAACGTTTCTTTGTTGATGCATTCTTTTCATTTTGTATATACATGTTTTCGTGAGTTTGTTTACGTCATGTGTTCGGATAAAAATGCCAAAGAGATTTGTATTTATTTGTAGTTCGAATTGGTAAGATAGTTTGGTGCGAACCGAATCAAAACATGTCGGTATATTGAAGTCGAGCGTTGGACCATCGATCAGAAGAACGTATCAGTTTTGTAGTTAATGTATAGATTAAGTTAAGTTGAGAAATCGTCAGCATTTGTAACGATAATTGAAATTAGCCGATCACGCTTGAATTTCGTTTTCAGAATGCCAAGTTTTTTGTCATCCTCAATTTAACCGACCATTAGCTACAAATTTCCATTGTTATTACCGATACTATTGCTAATGTTTATTAAACCCGCGCCAGCGTTCGCGTGTGCCCGTTGCGTCCATTTTCACACGCCTTCACACGTTTCGTGGTTCCACAGGAAGCCCGCCGAAGACTCAATTGTCAGCGTTCGCGTGCACCCGTTGCGCCCGTTTCGGCAAACCCCTCGCAGATGTCGTGGCTCCATGAAAGGGGCCCCGTTGAAGAATCAACATAATATATTCAGATTTCTAGTATGTATTGAATATGATTCTGAAATAATATATTTTAAGAAAAATAAAATCGATTCCACCCAAATACCAGAAATATTGAATGCAAGAGATTATTGGGGAGATACAGATTTTTTTGTAAGAATCACGTGGGCGAGTTTTGTTTTCTGATTCTTGTTTTCATCAGGATGGTAAAAATTATGATTGTGCAGTTTATTTATTTTTTTTTTCGTCCGGATACTTCATCAACAACGGTTATTTTTTCCAGCCGGCATGATCAGCAGCATGAACGTCTTCAATTTTTCAGATCGCTATCGGGTTTTGATTTTCCGACCTACAGCAGCGCATGGCCGATCTTGATAAGATCCTTTCGTGAATATTTGGGTGCGAGCAGTTTCAATAGATCATGTTTTGGGGCGTTCTCAATTCGCAGACGTTTCGAAGGCATTATTCCTTGAATTTGTGTCAGAAAAAGCTGTTCGTGATTTCCTAGTTTTTGCTGGAAACAAAGGCGCGCAATGGCAGGGCTCTTATTTTATCGCTGCGAAATCCACGATCAACGCCAGTAGGACTGGGTTTTTTTTCCCTATCGGACCTCTGCAGCGCAATTATCTTCACCAAGTCACATCGAAATAAAAAGTTGCATCCAGGGTGGGAAAAAGCCTGTCTCCTACGGGGCCACCGAAGCCTGCTCGGCAGGCCGGCGGGGAAGACGCAGGAGGACAAGGAAAAGAAAAAAGAGAAGAGAAGAGCAAGAGAAAGACCAGAAAAGAGAGAGAGAGAGAGAGAGAGCAAGAAAGAAGAGAACAAGAGCAGAGAAAGCAGACAGCAACGAGAAGCAACGCGAAGAAAGAGAGAGGGAGGGAGAAAAGGGGAGAGGGGGGGAGAAGGGCACAAGCCCACGGCACGGCGACCGCGCAGCGCGCGCGCCCTGCGCTCCACGCAGGCGGCCAGAGGAAGCGGAAAGAGGAAGGGAAGGAGGCAGAAGAACGACGACAGACGGCAGCAGCAGGCAACGAGCCAAGCAAGAAACGAAGACGAGGACAAGAAAAGGAGAACGAACGAAAACGAGAAGAAAAACAGGGGAAAAGACAAGGACGGGAACGAAGAAGAACAGAGACGAAAGGAAGGAAGAAGAAGAGACGCAGAAAAAAATAAAATGTACGTGGCTATCTCAAGAAAAAACCGCCTGGGCACCCCACAAGGGCCATCAGGCCGCCGGGCGCCAGTTTCGAAAGCGGCGCACTTCGTGGAAGGCGAGCGGCAGACGCCACGAAAACAGCTGTGGCCAGGACGCAACCTGACCTGAGGCAAAACACAAAAGTTCAGACAGTAGACGTTGGAATACTTTCACGTCCTGGGCGCTGACAACGCTCTCAGGGAGAAGATTGTACATGCGAGCGCCGCCCAACGTGGAACGAATTACATAATCTGGAGCCCGGGCAGGGCACGGATCGGCCACATGACGGGAATGCCTGGGAGGAGCGCGGAGGGGGACAGGAGACGAGTCAAGTTGGAAGAATTATTTAAAACAAGCCGGGCCGGCCCCAAGAAGAGTCCTGTGAATGAGACCCAGGTTGGCTATGTCTCTTCGAGAACACAAAGGAGCTAACTTAAAGTGGTGGAGTGCATCTAAATCAGAAATTCCCACACTGCGGAGAAACGAGCTTTGAACTCGATCCAAAGAAGCCAAGACGGAGCTAGAGGCATGTGTGAAAGCACAAGTTCTGTATTCGATGAATGATAGAATATGTGCTTTATATAACAAGACAAGCTCGGCGTCTGTGTGGAAACGCCGCGTGCGCATTAGAGATTGCAGCCTCCAGCCACACTCGTGCACACAGCTCTGCACCGCATCTGTCATTATAAATTTACAGTCGAAGTCGACACCTAAAATTTTGAAATTGCTTCCTGCCGGCCGGCTCCGCGAGACAATGTGCAAACTTTCTTTAGAAGGCTCAAAAACAACTGCGTTTGCACGGCCCCATTCATGCAAGCAGCCAGGACAAATCTGAGACACTCTGGAGTGCGCGGGGACGGCCCAAGAGGACCCGAACGGCGCCCCACGACAGCCCAAGACGGCCCGACGACGGGCCAGGTGCCTCCCAAAACGGCCGAACTGGACCCCACTGACCGTGCCCCGAGGCCAAACTCATTGATTTTTCTTGTGTTCTTGAAAGTTTTCCGTGCTCTTGCCATTGCGGGTCAAGAACGGCCCCAGACGGCTCAAGGGCCATGGCCTGGCCAAGAGACCCAAGACGGCCCCAGAGAGCCCGAAGATTGCTCAAGAGAAGCCCAAGACAGTCTCACAGAGCTCCCGCTGGCCCCGAAGTCAGCCCCAAAGCACCAACAAGCACCAAAGCGAGCTCCAAGATGGTCCGAGACCCCCAACATGTCCCCAGGACGGCCCAAGATGCCACCTGGACGGCCCAAGAGGGCCCAGGAGGACCCTGATGACGGCCACACGAGGGCGCCCTTTGACGGCCCCGATCAGTCAAATAGAGGATGTGGAGAGATCCCCCCCCAGTCTGACACAATCCCAGAGGGCCGCCAGAGAGGAGAAGGTCCCGAAGCTCGCCCTAGGGAGCTCCAAGGGGTCCACAATAAATCCCCACAAGAGCCGAACCGAACATGACCTCCAGGAGACCTTTAATTGCTTCGGCCCTCACGGCCTCTTCTCGTCGACGGTCTCCGCGCAGCCTCCAGGAAGTTCCAGAAGGCCCCAAACGACCACACCGCGCACTCCCAATAGGCCCCAACATGGCCAAGGATAACATCAAGGTATCTTATCGTTCCTCCTCCTCCTTTTCTCCTTGTCCTGCTGCTCCTCATCCTCCTCGTGACGGGCCTATGTGCGTCCAAGACAGCTCAATGGAGTCCCAATGTCGCCTACAAATCGCTCCTGACTGCCCCAACACGGTCCAGCCGCAAGACAGCCCCGTTGACCACCCCTCGACCACCCCTCACGGTCCAATGAAGCCAGGGCTGCCCCAAGACGGTCGCCATAGTGCCCCAGACGGTCTCGGGAGGCCCAAGGGGCCCCAAGACGCGTGCAAAGATGCTCCTAGGTTGCCTCGTCATGGTCCCAGCACCCGCCGAGGCGGGCCCGATACCCCGGCATGCTCCCCTAGAGGCCCGACGACAGAACCGACAACGATTCAAAGATGTCTCTGGTCGGCGAAAAGCACTGACAGTACTTGTGGCTTGAGTGCTGATGGCCTCCTTGCTTGCCTGGCCCTGGACTGGTCCAGATGGTCCCAATCTGCTTTAAGATAAATTCTAGATGGCTTCCAGGCCGTCCCAAGACCGCGGCCCAAGAGGGCCCAGCACAGCCACAAGGAGGCCCCATACAGGCACAAGCAAGCCCCAAGACCCTCTCTTCGAGCCCCGTTTCTTCTGAACCCCGTCCCTTGCACCAAGGAGTCCTGGACAGCATATTCATCTGACTGCCATGAGTTTCATCCACGGGACCACCCGAGTCAGCTACAATGCTGGGATCAGCGCGTGCGGGAAGGGAGAGCAGTGGCAGCGGGCTTTGGCGCTGCTGAGCGAGATGTGGTTGGTCAAGCTGAAGCCCACTGTCATATCTCCTACAGAGCGGAGCGCAGTGTGTGCGAGACGGACGCCATACCCACGTAACTGAAAAGCCGGCCCACTGGGCCGGGCGCGCTCCCGGGCGCCTTCATTACGACGCCATCAGGCCGCACAGTGAAGCTGTCCAGTGGCCTCATGCGGCCGATGAGGGCCTCCAGTATGCGCACACGCCGGCCAGACTGAAGGCAAACATTGAAGGCTTACTTTTTGACAGACAAATTTGCCTCCAGTAGGCAAATCGCTGTGCGTTCAGCGGCTTTTTCCTTCAAACACTCTTGCTGTAAAACATTCAGGATCGAAAGAGGGACTTAGACGTACACGAATCCATGTTGGCTTCGAAGGAACGCATCGCGCGAGCGTTCGTGTCGCGAGGCTGGTGTCGCGGACTGGAGGGCCATATTTTTGTACGTGGCTGGGCGCATTCCCCAAAACTGCCCAAGGCGCAGGGTCCCGTCCCCCGCGCCCCCTCCGCCTCCCGCCGCATTTATTTAGTGCCTCCATTCGCCTCGGGCCATCCGCCGTCCTCAAGGTAGACCCTCTTTGGAGCCCCGAAACTTGTGGAGGTTGGCGCCTCGCCTGGGCCCGCAGCGCTCAGGCGGGTGCCGCTGACCTTTCTAGCACCGCCTGAGGTGGCAGATTAGCGCGGGCATGCTGACCGCCGGACTTGCTCTATTCGCCTCGTGAGCGCCACTCCGTCGCTCGAACGCTGCTTGAGTCAAGCGGCCGCGGACCAAAAGTGCTTGCCCGCCAATTTAGGGGGCAACCACTTTTGGGCTAGTCTTGACGACGACGACGGCCACGACCACGGCCACGACCAAGACCGCGACCTTTACGACGACGACGACGACAGCGAGCGCGACGACGACGACGTCGACGACGACGACGAGGACGACGACGACGACGACGACGACGACGACGACTACCACGACCCCGAACACGACCACGATCACAGCCACGACCACGACCACGACCAGGACCAGGACCACGACCACTACGACGACGATGGCAGCGAACACGACGACGAAGACGTCCACGACGACGATGCCGACGTCGACGTCTTGTGACTTCTAGGGCTAGTCTTGAAGCGAGCGGCCACGGACCAAAGGCGCCTGCCCCCCAGGCCGGGCCCAAGACGTCCCAAGACGGCGCCGAGGTGGCCCTCCAAAGAGCTCCAGGGGGACGGCTCTCCGAGCAGGGCCCCCTCGGCCAACCTCCGCTTCGGCCTCCAGACGTGGCTGGCTACCCGGGCTTCCTGATGTCCAGAGGCTCGGAAGACGGGCCCCAGAGGCTTCAAGACGGCGCCAAGAGTCAGAGGAGGAACATGTACCCTGAGCCCCTACCCTTTCCTTGCTTTCGCCTCTTGGGGCCTCCTGAATAATGGACTGATTCTCGATTTGTTTTGGATTAGATCGTGATCTAGTCCGTTTGAGCTAAAACCTCTTGGACTGTTTCACGATTTGGTTTGGGCTAAATCGAGATCTGGTCCAGCCGCCCCCCTTCTCGTCACAATGGTATAGATCGCGATCTGGTCCATTCTGCCGAGTCGCGCCTGCGAGCTCCCTGGGGGCCGCGCCACGGCCGGGGAATCCTCGAGGGCCGCGCCACGGCTGGGGAATCCTCGAGGGCCGCGCCACGGCTGGGGAATCCTCTAGGGCCGCGCCACGGCTGGGGAATCCTCTGAGGCCGCGCCACGGCGGGGGAATCCTCCCGGGCCGCGCAAACAGACGCGGAAACGGTGCTGGCGATGGGGCGTCTGGGAGGAGGGAACCTTGAGTCTTTCTATATTATAATTAAGGAGTATTTTTATAATATAATAGTTATCCCGGCAAAGCAACCTAACAGCGATGTGTATAAGCATATCTGGAAGCATTCCCCTTAAGATTCAGGTGAGAATCCAGTTGTAGAATTCTGCTGTTCTCGCAGTCGCAGTCGCATTCGCAATGACAGTCGCAGTGGCAACGGCCTTATGATCCAATGGAATCCTAAGGATTCCTAGGGATTCCTAAGGTATCCTTAGGCATCCTTAGGAATCCATAGGAATCCTTAGGAAACCTGATTCCAAGGGATTCCTAGGGATTCCTAAGGATTCCTAGGGAATCTCAAGGATTCCTAAGGATTCCTGATGATGCTTAACTAAGGATTCCTGATGATGCTTAACTATGCCTACGGATTCCTGAGGATGCCTACGGATTCCTAAGGATCCCTAGGGATTCCTAAGGGTTCCTATGGATTCCTACGCATGCCTCAGCCTGCCTCAGTTTCAGCCTCAGCCTCAGCCTGCCTCGGCTTGCCTCAGCGTCAGCCTCAGCCTGCCTCGGCCTCAGCCTCAGCCTGCCTCAGCCTCAGCCTCAGCCTGCCTCGGCCTCAGCCTGCGTCAGCCTCAGCCTCAGCCTGCCTCAGCCTCAGCCTGCCTCAGCCTCAGCCTCAGCCTCAGCCTCAGCCTCAGCCTGCCTCGGCTTGCCTCAGCCTTAGCCTCAGCCTGCCTCGGCCTCATCCTGCCTCGGCCTCAGCCTGCCTCAGCCTCCCCTCCTCCCCCCCTTTCCCCCCCCATTCAGCCCCACCTTGTCTCAGCTTCGGCCTGCCTCGGCCTCAACCTCAGCCTCAGCCTCAGTCTCAGCCTCAGCCTGTCTCGGCCTGAGCCTGCCTCGGCCTCAGCCTCAGCATGCCTCAGCCTCAGCCTGCCTCAGCCTCAGCCTCAGCCTGCCTCAGCATCAGCCTCAGCCTCAGCCTCAGCCTCAGCCTCAGCCTCAGCCTGCCTCGGCTTGCCTCGGCCTCAGCCTCAGCCTGCCTCGCCTCAGCCTCAGCCTGCATCAGCCTCAGCCTTGCCTCAGCCTCAGCCCTCAGCCTCAGCCTCAGCCTCAGCCTCAGCCTCAGCCTCAGCCTCAGCCTCAGCCTCAGCCTCAGCCTCAGCCTCAGCCTCAGCCTCAGCCTCAGCCTCAGCCTCAGCCTCAGCCTGCTCAGCCTCAGCCTCAGCCTCAGCCTCAGCCTCAGGCCTCAGCCTCAGCCTGCCTCAGCCTCCTCAGCCTCAGCCGTCAGCCTCAGCCTCAGCCTGCCTCAGCCTCAGCCTGCCTCAGCCTCAGCCTCAGCCTGCCTCGGCGTGCCTCAGCCTCAGCCTCAGCCTGCCTCGGCCTCAGCCTGCCGCGGCCTCAGCCTGCCTCAGCTCTGGCATTCAAAATATGGCACAGGATTTGTGTTTTGGGAACACGAAGAACACGAAGTGGCCCATGTTGGCTCCGGGCATTCAAAATATAGTACAGGAATGGTGTTCTGGGAACACGAAGAACACGAAGTGGCCTACAGTTGGCTCCGGGCATTCCAAATGTGGCCTGGGAATGGTGTTCTGGGAACACAAAGAACCCTAACGGATTCCAGTTGGCTCCGGGCATTCAAAATGTGGCCTGGGAATGGTGTTCTGGGAACACGAAGAGCACGAAGTGGCCTACAGCTGGCTCCGGGCATTCGCAATGTGGCCTGGGAATGGTGTTCTGGGAACACGAAGAACACGAAGTGGCCTACAGTTGGCTCGGGGCATTCAAAATGTGGCCTGGGAATGGTGTTCTGGAAATGGATTCCTGAGGATTCCTAATAATTCCTCAGGATTCCTTCGGATTCCTGGGGCTGCCGGTTTTTTCCGGTTTTGTCCGGATCCCGCCCAGAACCCCCTGGGGCGTCAAGATGTGCTCTCTTTTGACACTACTAGAAACCTATCAGCAAAGGCTGTTAGGTAAAAATCGATCGTAATAGTCAAATGGTCGGCATGCCAGGCACCCCTTTGATAAATCAACAGGGGGCGGCGGATCTAGTGGCCTTCAGCCCATCCCGCCACCGCGCCTTGGTTATGGCTCGGAGTCCTCCTGGATACCTGTTGAAATCTCGTGGGAGGCCTCCCAGAAGCCTCTCTGGGATGCAGTGTTGGGGTGTCTTGGGACCTCTCGGGAGCCCCTTCTGGGGCGGAAGGCTCGAAATTTCAATGTGTGCTTTCCCTCTTGGGGCTCTCCTTTGGGCGCTTCCTCGGCCGTCTTTGGGATTTCGTGGTGTCCTCTTGGGGGCCTCGTGGGCCGTGTTGGGGCGATCGCCATGGAGCGCCGGAAGCCCAGAAAGCGCTAACGCCCAGATCTTGCAGAAGTTGAAGGAACATGTACGGTTGTTGCCTCGTGAGGCCATTCTGGGGCGGCCTCTCGGAGCCCAATTGGGGCGTTTTGGGGGCCTACCGGGTTGTTTTGAGGCTATCGTGGGCATGGGGCGCTCTTGGGCCGTCTCGGGGTACTCGTGGACCGTCTGGGGGGCTTTTGTGAGCCTCTTGGAGGTTCTGGGGATAGTTTGGGCCAGAGAGTTCAGCCTGCAGAGAGCTCACGCGACACACTCCAGAAATTCCCAGGAGCGCCCGGGAAACCCTGGATCGGGGCTATCAAGCGAACCCCTTGAACACTTACAACGCACCGATGAGCCTTGGGGCACTCCGCTACGCCCTGAAGACACGATGTCAGATCAAGCAGCCGCAGAAGCAGCAAACAACAGCAGCAAACATAACTACGTATTTGACAGCAGGCGGCAGTTCCACAGGCATGAGTCAACTATGACTGCAGCACGCCGCAAGTGTCTCAATGCGGCCCAGGACGCGCCCACCCAGCCCATCAATCACCTGTGTTACCACTTGGCTGAGCCCTACCAGATGACCACATCGTACGCGAATTTGCATCACGCGCAGGCGCACACATAAACAAGCAACACTTCATCACACACGCGCAGACACACGCACACACACACCACACACACACACACACACACACACACATGTCAGCTATAGCGCGGGGATCAGCGCGTGCGAGAAAGGCGAACAGTGGCAGCGGGCTTTGGCGCTACTGGGCGAGATGTGGGCTGCGAGAATGAAGCCCAACGTCATCCTTACTACAGTGCCGGGGTCACCGTGTGAGAGTTCAAGCTAGTGGCAAGGTCGCCTTGGCCCTAGCCAGAAGCCAAGCCAGCTTCAGACGGTCGTCTGGCTGCAGCGAGCGGGGGTGCGGACGATGAAGCGATCGAAGCATACAGCAGGCGAGCGGGGCAAGCGTCACCAGCTCACAATGCTAGCAACTACGCAAGCAGGATAGCAGGCGAACAGGCAAGAAGGCCAGCGATTCAAGCCGTCCTCTGGCCGTGGTGCAGTCGCTGGCGGTTCGAGAACCAGCCGGCCCGAGCCTCACGCGGGACAGAGAAGGAAGTGGCCCGCTTTCTTTTCTGGTTGTGCAGTAGCCAATCGTATGTTGAGGCTTGCTTACGTGTTTATGTTCTTGCGCCTTGTACTACAATTACCTCTGGCTGTCCAGTTTCTGAGGGTGTTTTTTTATGTTTCTTCTGCGGCGCCGTCTTCCGAATGCGAGCCCCTCTTAGGCAGCGCTTGGCCGCAACATGCCCCCCACACGTTCGTTTTTCCAGAGGTCAGGCAGCCTATGATTATATCCATACACGCGCTGTTGTGGACGGTGGTCCACGGGTCAGCCCTGGTCAGCTACAGCGCTGGGATCAGCGCGTGCGAGAAGGGCAAGCAGTGGCAGCAGGCTTTGGCGCTTCTCAGCGAGATATGGAAGGCGAAGTTGGACCCCACAGTAAGCAGCTACAGCGGTGGGATCAGCGCGTGTGAGAAAGGCGGGCAGTGGCAGCGAACTTTTGCACTGCTCGCAGAGATAAAGGAGGTGACCTTGGAGCTGGACGTGATTTGTTTCAACTCTGCCATAAGCGAGAATGGCGAGCAGTGGCAGCGGGCGTTTGCGCTGCTCGGCCAAATGCGGAAGGCGGAGCTGGAACCCGGGGTCATCAGTAGTATTCATCCGGTTTTATGAGGATACGAAATTGAAATTGGGTTCGTCTGCAGAAAGGACGGGGCCAAGAATTCAGGAAATGTCCTTGTGGGACCAGATCCGGGTTTGAATCGGAGCCTCTCCTGGAATATACTCCCTCTCGTAAATCTTGCCCAATACCTTAATTCGATAGGGCCTCCACGGGCGATTCGGCCAATAAAAAATTATGATATAGGACCTTACACAGGACTAACCGCCCTCGCCCATTCACAGTGTCATAGTAAGGATGAGCGACGTTCCAAGTCTGCCCTCGCATCCTTGTCCCGTCGGCCCATCCTTGATAACGCTCGGTGGCCAGCCTCGTTCGAAAAACGTCAACATGGCCCTCTCAGGATCTTGCATCCTTACCGCGCATCCTTGGCCGTATGCTGGGTCCAGCGTGCACGAGACATGTATCTCACTAGCCTCTTCTCGGCCACCCGGCGCACCTCTCTCCCTCCGATGGGCCCGGCGGGCTCCCAATAGGCCCCAGTCGGGGGCACGTCCCTCTACAGGAGGAATATTCCAGAACAGTTAAAGAATAGCTTGTTGACGATTTTCTGTGCTCTTTGGATCATTTGTTGGTCATTCATGTATTGTCTTTTATCTCTCTTCCAAAATCCGCCTATATGAGGACATGCCCGACCCAACCATAGCTGAGTGTTGCTAGAAGTGCCCCTGGCCCAAGGTGTCCCCAGCTTGTCGCTCCTCCCTGGAGATCCTGGGGGCACCTTGGGCAGGGGCACTTCTAGCTCCTCCGCAGCCCACAGTGCAGCCTCGGGGATCCCCTATCCCACGGCTTCGGGCGGCTCTTGACGGGCTCCTTGGGAGAGACCCACGCGGAGAGGGCCCCAAGATCTCCCGAGCATGCCCCGAGAAATCCTGCAGAAGGCCCCAAGACGGTCCCACAGGGCTAGGAAGGGCTCCACGAGGTACCCCCGAAGGCCCGAAAATACCACCAGCATGGAATGGTTTTGCGGCATGGTTGATGGTATTCGCCCTCTGTCGCGGGCCGCCCTGATTGCCTGCTGGACTGAGTCGATTTTGCTGGTTGGTTCATTGGCGGATTGGTTGGCAGGCTGGCAGCTCGGCTGGTTGGCTCGCTATCTGCTCGGACGGTGGTCAGGTTGGCTGGCTGGGGGGCTGGCGGAGGGCTGGCTCGCTGGCTGGTTGGAATGCTGGCTGAGCGGCTGGCGGGTTCGGGGACCAGATTCCTTGTTTCTGTTGGGAGGGGCCGTGGCCTCGGGGGAGCGCGCTCCCATCGATCTTTCAATCAAAAGGGATCGTGGTCTCTGGGGCGCGCTTATCCACGGTCTTGTTCGTCGCAAGCATCGTGGCCTCGAAAGCGCGGACACGCAGTTTGTTTGTTCCCTTGGTGTCGTGGCCCTGGGAGCGCGGACCCTGGTTGCTTCTGCCAGAGATCGTCGTGGCCTGGGGAGCGCGGGCACGATGCTTGCCCTGCTGGGTCGTGGCCTCGGGGGAGCGCGGGGCCTCGAAAGCGCGGACTCATCGTTTTGGCACGTTGCGTATTGGCCGCGGGGGCGCGGATCCATCGCTTTGTTACTCCGGATGTTGGCCTCGAGAGCCCAGAGCAGCAGTGCTCTTTTGTTGTACAGTCGGACCGAGGCATAAGATCGAAGTCGGCTCGGGGAGGGTACCAGAGTGTTAATTCTTCGTGCCCGTTGGATGTTGTTTTGTACATCCCGTGGAGGGGACCCTTGGGTGGTCTGTGTGTTTTGGCCAGCGGAGGGTCGCATGTTCTTGAGGGGTGTTCTTCTGGCTTAGGTCCGACCGTAGTCAGGATCGTGGCCTCGAGAGCGCGGGGCAGCAGTTCTTTTTTGCTGTACTGGGTTTTGGGAGCGCGGGTCACACGTGTTTTTTGTTCCAGGGAATCGTGGCCTCGGGATCGCGGGCCCACAGCTTTTTGCAACATAGGATCGTGGCATTGGGAGCGCGGATCTCGACCCTTTCATTAGCAGCTGGCTGCGTCCGCAAGCAGAAGCAGCGAGAGGCAGCACCCTGCATTTTCAGGCGGCGCCAGGGAACGGCAGATAAGTCGCACGCAGCGCGCAGCGCAGAGCAGGCAGCAGCGGTAGCATGCAGATGCAGCAAGCAGCCGCACGCCCCAAAGTGGCCGCAACAGTCCCCATGTGCGATCCGAGAGTAGACCAGATTGTCGGCCACGCGTGCGTTGAGGCCATTGGGAGGTTCGTGCGCCGGCCGCTCCTCGGGCCTCCCTCCTCGCGTCTCGCGCCCTGCTCCTCCCCCCGCGCCCCTCGCCCACCGCCCCTTCGCTCGTCGCCCCCCTCTCATCTCGCTCAGTGTTCCTCTTTTCTCACCTCCTCGTTGCTCCTTGCTCTTCTCCCCTGGCCCCTCGCTTCTCCCCTCTGGCTGCTCGTATCTCCTCCACCCTCATCCTCAACGACTCTCTCGCCACCCTCGTCGCCAACTCTCCTCGGCCGTCGCCCCTCCTTTGATCGCTCCTCGCTGGTCGCTCATCACTCTCCTTCCCCCTAACTCCAGACTCCTCGCTGAGCCGTAACACCAGGCCGCCAGAAACCAGGACATTGCAAACCAGGGCTTTGCCAGATCCACCGGTAGCAAACGAAATCTTGATGATGTCTCCATGCACGGCTGCAAAGTCCCCGTGCATAGGGCACCTGACAACAGAGCACAGCATTGTTTCCCGACGGCGCCTCCTTCAGCCTCGCACACTTCACGCCCCACGGCCATCACTCGGCTCCCTTTTCCTCCGCTGTGGGGCCCGCGTGATCGTCCATGTGTGTGTGTGTGTGTGTTGTGTGTGTTGTGGTGTGTGGTGTGTGTGGTGTGTGAGGAGGAGGAGGAGGAGGAGGAGGAGGAGGAGGAGGAGGAGGAGGAGGAGGGAGGAGGAGGAGGAGGAGTGTGCGTCTGCATTGTACATGTTCAGCGGCTGCCCGCAGCTCGGCCGTCGGGCCTCCGCCGGCGGGGCGGGGGCGTGTGTCACGCAGGTGCTGTTGCGACCAGAGGGGCTTCGACCAGAGGGGTCACACATATATCTCATCCCCCTCCCCCTCCTCCTCCTCCTCCTCCTCCTCCCTCCTCCTCCTCCTCCTCCTCCTCCTCCTCCTCCGCCTCCTCCTCCTCCTCCTCCTCCTCCTCTTGTTTTCTACATGTCCGACGCAGGTCGTCATCATCGACCCCTATTGGAGAACAGGTTGTGATCATCTGGACCTGTTGCTACCGACGCGTCGTCACTTTGCTCAGCCATGTACGCGCATGGGCGCTGGCGAATTTTGCCCACCGTCACTCACGAGTCCCTCCTGCAATGCGACGTCTCCAACGTGCCAAGATGACCCCCGACACCGATGTCAGGCTCCCAAGAGGCCCCCCCAGGAGGCCCCTAATAAAGCCCATCAGGCCCCAAGAGGCCCCCGGGGCCCCGAGAGGCACCAAGATATCCCCCAAACCGCCTCCAAGAGGCTTCCGAGGGAAGATCTCTTAGAGAGCTCCAGTGCCGCGCCAGCTATTCAAGAGAGTCCGGCGAGCTACCACGAGAAGACCAGATGTTTGGCTACATTCGCGCCGAGGCCATTGAGGCATTCGACGGGCCAAAGGCGGTCCAAGAACGCTCCAGCATGGCCTCAAGCCATCCCCCGAACTGCCCCAGACTCATCCAAACTAGCTCCCGGTGGCCCCAGGTCCAGATGTCTTCAGAAGGCTTTGGAGGCCCCATGGGAGCCGACGAAGCCCCAAATAAGGCCCCAAGAAGGTCCAAATCTGGCCCCAAGAGGCCCCTAATATGCCCCCGAGAGACATCCCGAGAAGCCTCCCCTCACGAGGCCCCAAGAGACCCTTAAGAGGTCCCTCCCCACTCTCAGCTCTTTCCTCGCCTCTCCTTCCTCGGCCGCCGCTCCTCCCCTCTCGCTCGTCGCTGATCGCTCATCGATTCTTGCCCCTCCCCTCCCGACCCCCTCGACCCTGACTCCTCGATCCTCTCCTGCCAGGAGGTTGCGCCAGCAAACTGAAGCAGCGAGAAGCAGCACTCTGTCGCATCAACCAGCAGCAGCAGCAGCAGCAGCGAGCGGCAGCAGCACGTAGCACGAGGCAGATGGCAGCAGCGGAAGCGCGCAGCACCAGCAAGAGCAGCACAAGGCGGCAGGCAGCCGCACGTGTACCAAGCAGATCTGGCCATCAGCAGCCACCTGCCGCCACAAGCAGCAACAGCACGCATCGGTTGCGAGCAGTACCGCCAGCACGGAACAGCGGCAGCAAGCAGCAGCACTGAGTTTCCAGCATGCGCGGAATACGAGGGTCGAGACTTAACAGCAAGCATCAGCGGCGAGCAGTACCAACAGCACAGAACAGCGGCAGCAAGCAGCAGCATTGAGTTTTCAGCATGCGCGGAATACGAGGATCGAGCCTTAGCTATCATGCCAGCCGTTCGGCAGAATGTTCACAATCACCTGCCAATTCGTGAAGATTTTGTGGACGCAGTCTTCGGGTCATCAATCGTCAGCTACAACGCTGGGATCAGCGCGTGCGAGAAGAGCAAACAGTGGCAGCAGGCCTCAGCGCTGCTCAACGAGATGCATGGGGCGAAGCTGGAGCCCAATGCCATCAGCTACAGCGCTGCTACCAGCGCGAGTGAGAAGGGCGAGCAGTGGCAGCAGGCTCTGGCGCTGCTCGGCGAGATGTGGGAGGCGAAGCTGGAGCCCAACATCGTCTGCTCAACGATGCGGGGACCAGCGCGAGCGGAAGAGCCGAGCTCTAGCGGCGGGCCCCGACGGCATTAGGCGGGCCCGAGGCGGCCCACGGTCGTTCTGGCTGCCCCCAGTCAGGCCCCAGATGGCCCAAGAGAGCTAACAGGAGTTTCCAACGGCGCGAGTGGCCCAGAACGCCCCAAAGATGGCCCCGCGCAGGGCCCACACAAGACGAAGCTCGTCAAGTTTCTTCAGATTGTCGTGCTCGCCCGGCATTTGTCGCTTCTTGGCGCCAGGCGGTGCCGAGAGGAGCCCGAGGGGCTTCCACTTTGTCCCCACTGGCCAGCAAGAGGGCCAGCATGCCGTCTCAGTAGCACAGTCTGCTGGCATTTCCGATGGCCCCAGAGTTCCAAGACGGCCCAAGGACCTCCGCAACATTTCCTCGAGACATGTCCAGACGGCTTCTCCAACAGGACCCCGACGCCTTAATGGACCCCAACGGACCGCAGTCAGGGAGCACGCAGCAGAGCCAGCACCAGTAGAGCTTACAGCGGCAGACAAGAGAGACACTCATCAGCAATCAGCAACAACAAGCCCATCACAGCCTTCTGCCAGCCCTCAGAAGGTCCCTGGATGGCATCAAGACTATCCTGAGCCAGCGGACGAAGCAAGCAAGCAAGCAAGCAAAGCAGCAGAACTAGCCGCAGCAGCCAATAATAATCACCAGCAGACAGCAGAAACAAGGAGCAGGAAGCAGAAGAGGCAGAAATCATAGCCTGCAAGCAGGAGCAATCAGCAGCACGTATGCACAGCAGCAGTATTTTTAGTTGCCCATCCTCCAGTACACACTACTCCCTATATAACTGTTACTCGAGGGGGATTCCGAGCTACTTAGGTTTCTCTTATTTTCACAGGCGCCATGCCTGTCCGCCTTGGCTGCCTGCCGAGGTTCAAGCCTGCCTTGCCCGCACAGCCTGGCCCTCCAGCCACTGCGGAGTAGCCTCGCTGAGATGCACGAGTTGCCACGCGAGTGGTTTAAACACGTTCGGAGAGACACTCCCGGCAGCAAGAGTGCATGTGTTTTGCTACTCCTGCTGTGATTCGGTTGTTCCGTAATCAGCTTTTTCTGCCACGGCTATATGTTCGACATATATATATATATATACGAGTTGTTGTATACACATGCACATTGACTTGTTTGTTTGATCGAGCGCCTGGTGTGAGGAGGAGGAGGAGCAGAAGGAGGAGGAGGAGGAGGAGGAGGAGGAGGAGGAGGAGTTGGAGGAGGAGGAGGAGGAGGAGGAGGAGGAGTGGGCCCCTGAAGTCGGAGGCTCATCGTCGCCGCCCCCCATCGTTGCCCCCCCATGCTCCGCCCCCGAGATCGATGGCTCGTCGTTGCCTCCAATCGTAGCCCCAGATCGGTGGTTCATCGTTGCCCCCCATTCGTTGCCCCCAATCGTGCCCCCTCGATGGTTGCCCCCACGTCGTAGGTCCTCGTCGTTGCCCCATCGTTGCCCCCCGTCGTCGCTTCCGTCGTTGCCCCCCCATCGTCGCCTCCCATCGTTGGCCTCGATCGTTGTAGCCATCGTTGCCCCTGATCGTTACCCCCATCGTTGGCCTCCATTGTTGCCCCATCGTTGCCCCCCACGGTTCTCCCCGATCTGTACCCCCCGTCTTTGTCCCCGATCGGTGCTCCTGTTCTCCCATCGCTGCCCCGCAAAAGGTATTCACGGGCTTCTGCCGTCAGGGATCTCCCGTACGTTTCCCCGCGTCGTACGTATATGAACATGGCTATGACTATGATTATCATCATGCATGTGCACATGTGAGGGTGTAAGTCTGATGTGTATTTGCACAACTCTACACATGTGTGTCGCGGTCCTCCTCGTCGTCACTTTCTTCCATCTCTCCACGTTGCCTCCTCCTAATCCTCCTCGGTCTTCCTTACCTCCGCCTCCTCCATCTTTCGCCAACTCCTTCAGCCAACGTCCGAAACTGGGAACAAGGGAATCGGGGAGCCCAGCCTCCCACGGCAGTCGGCCCACAATGTTCACCAACTACTTCAGCCAAATCCCAGAGTCGGGAGGGAGCCCAGGACCCCGACAACGCAGCCGCCAACCGACATCGACCAGACATCATCGCCACATCGTTTCGCCTCCGCTAAGGCTTCTTAGGTACAGGCGCTGCCTGTAGTAGGACGTCGACGGCAGTGCGTGCGCGCGTAGCCCGAGTCGGCAGGCGGCTCCGACGAGGCCCCGGTCGTGGGGCCCCAGACCGCCTGGGCTCCGGGAAGGCGCCCAGTGTCTCAGACGGGCCAGGGCGCTTCTGCACGAGCCAGGACGGCGCGAATGGGCCTCCCAGAGAGTAGCTCCGAGGCGCACCCCGATGCCTGCGGCCAGGGCCACCGAGTTTCCCCTGGACCCCGCCAGACGATAAGGCCCTTAGGACGGCCCCGTCAGGCTCCAATGGCCAGTGCACATGCTCCTGGTGAGGGCACCCCAAGGGAGCCACAAACATCGAGCTGACGCCACAGGAGACCACGACGGCCTGCATATAGCCTATAGAGCGCCTCACGGTTACACGAGCACTACGCCTGCTGTTTTGCTCACAAGTGCACGGGCTCATACTATTCTCTTCTGCACTGCAGGACCCTGCGCGTGCGAGCGCCGGAGCCTCGTTGGAGGCCTTTGGGAAAGCTCGAGGAGTCCAGAAGCCGCACCAGGCTTCTCCAGGAGCAGTTCTGCGAGCCCCTGTGAGCCCCGGGGCGCTGCCAAGACGTCTCTGTACGGACGGGCCTGGAGCTCTCGGAGGGCCTGGCGTGGTCAGAGGCTCCACAGCGCTTCAAGATGAGGCCGATGTGGCCCCGAGAGGCTCCACTGTGGTTCCGCCGTGGGCCACCGACATGCGAAACTGGTGGAATCCCTTTTTCCAGTTTTTCGTGCATTTCTACCACTCCCCATATTTCGGCTCCACATGGCTGCTCCAATGTCCCAGCTCAGCTCAAAAGGGCCAAAGATCCCCGCATGAGCCCCCAAGGGGGCTCATGACAAGCCCGAGATGGCCCAAGATGCAGTCACCCCGCATAGTAAGGATGGGCAACCTTCCCAAGGCTACCATTGCATCCTTCCCTCCTTTGTCCACCCTTGGCCGCTTTCGTTGGCCGCGCCCCGATCGAGCCGCTTCGAAATGGCCTTCCAAGGCCCCTGCATCTTCATCGTACGTCCTCATGAGAAGGGTTTACTGCAGGCCTGGCCAGCCTCCAAGCTGCCCCAAGGCCCAAGGCGGCCCAGCACGGCCCAACACTGCGCCAAGATGGCCCCAACACTCCCGCAAAAGTACCTGAAGTCCCCAAGATTCGGCGCCACCCAAAAACACTAATACTTACTAAGTGTGCGTCGCCTCCCCAGGGGCGATGTGCGCACCGAGAAATCTTGTAGTACATTCGTCGTGGCGGGCGCTTCGTGGCCACAACGCACGGGAAACGATATACTACAAGATGGGTATAGTATATGTTCGGGTCGGACGCGTGCCTCCAAGGAGGACATCTAGTACTAGTATGTCTCTGTGCGTCCCACAGGATGGTACCCAGAGGCGCTGGAGAGCCCCAGGCAACCCCAAGAAGGAAGGCCCCAAGTTAGCCCCATGAGTGACCCAGGGGGAGACGAGGTTTTTGGTCACATGCACACCGAGGCAATTGCAGCGTTCGTGTCGTGTGCTGGCCGTCTCTGAAGCCTCAGTCCTGGCTCCTCGCTCGCTCCTCGCTCCTCGCTGCTCTCTCCTGGATCCGCTCGCTCTCCCGCTCCTTTTTCCCGGCTCCTCCCCTCTCTCTCTCTCTCTCTTAATTTTTGGCGCCTGACTCCCCCTCTTCGGCTCTCGCTCATCCCTCCTCGTATCTCTCTGTCTCTCTCTCTCTCTCTCCTCAGCCGTCACTCCTCCCTTCTGACTCCTTGCTTCTCGCTCCTTGTTCCTTGATAATCGCTGTTCGCTTCTCCCACATCTCCCCTCCACCCTGAGTCTTAGCGCCTTGCTCCTCGCTGCTCGATTCACTGACGTGCAGCAGGATCGACTAGCAGGAGCAGCGAGAAACAGCACCCTGCAGCCTTAAGCAGCAACACGTAACAGCAGCAGTCCGCAGTAAGCAGCGGCAGCACACAGCAACTGCAAACAGCATCAGCAATGCCGCAGGCAGCAGCACCTTGCAGTTGCAGGCAGCAACAGCAGAGACGAAGTTCGAGCCCAACGCTATCATGAAATCCTCCTGGCAGCATCTCCGCCCTGACCCAATGTGCCATCTCGAAGAGATAAATGTCGTGGCCAGTGAGCCACGGGTCAGCACCAGTCAGCTACAGCGCTACGATCAGCGCGTGCCAGAAACGCGACCAGTGGCAGAGGGCTCTGTCGCTGCTCAGAGAAATGCGCTGGATAAGACTGCAACCAGATGTCTTCCTTTACAGAATCTTAGCCAGCATGTGCGAGCAGGGCGGACAAAGGATGTTGGTTCAGTCGTTGACGAGGGAGGTGTGCGGCGTAATTGAAGCGGAATGACGTACGGTCGGACCAGGGTATACGATGGAGGTCGGTTCGGGGAGGGTGCCCTACTGTTCTTCGTGTTTGCTGGATGTTTCTTGCGAGTCCTGGGGGAGGGCACCCTCGAATATTGTTCAGTTTGGCCGGCGGAGGGCCTCATGTTCTTGAGGGATGTTATTATGTCTTAGGTCTGGTTGGAGTCAGAGCAAGAATGGCAGGCCCAGTTTCTGTGTGAGGAAGCTCGGCGGCGACGGTAGCGAAGATTTCGAGATTCCGTGGCGCAGCTCCCCCACTCGCTCACCACTACCAGAGGTAGGAGAGGGAGGAGGAGGAGGAGGAGGAGGAGGAGGAGGAGGAGGAGGCGTCCGATGACGACGAGGGGCTCCGAACACGAGGCACCAAGCCAACAACGCGATACATCAGAACCGTTAATTCACATAATCAGCTACGCAAGGTGATAGGGACAGGCTTGTGAAGCCCATTGCCTACTTTCTCGCCCGACGGCCCTTCCCCTTGATAAAGGTACTTCCTCTTGAAGTGCCTCGGAGAACCCAGGGGAGGTCTACCTAGACACGGTCTGGCTATAATGAAGGCTCTGCTTGCACCACAATCTACACACTAAACCATCGGGCCCGTCTTCCAGAGGCGGCTCGACACATGAGCAGA
Source organism: Prorocentrum cordatum (assembly GCA_963575745.1). Lineage (NCBI taxonomy): Eukaryota > Dinophyceae > Prorocentrales > Prorocentraceae > Prorocentrum > Prorocentrum cordatum. Next base: position 809,232 of record CAUYUJ010008668.1, on the reverse strand, counting down.
CTGGACCCTCTTAGAGGGTCCTCCACAGCTCAAGGTGACCAGGTCGCACCTCCGAGCGCGATTCCCTCCGCACTTCGCGCAAACCCATCTCACATTGAGCCTACGCACTAGATGCCCGTTGTCACCATTCAGAGTTAGGTCGATAGGCCTGTCGATATACCCAGCTTCGCCACATCTGCCCATGTATCTCGAGAGCATCGGCGTCGAATATTCAGCACCGTCTTTAGTGTCATAGACGACGCCTACTCGCGCATCTGGCGAGTTTTCTCTTGATGCATCTCGCGGGGGTGCATGGCCACACCGCACTTCGCGTAGAATTCGACCTATTTGTTGCCGCGCCAGTACGCCATGGGGAACTGCATATCGACCGCTTTCGTCCGAGGTACATGCGAAGGTACCCATTCAGTATCTATTTGACATCCTCCCAAATCCTCGACCGCTTTCCAGGACACGACCCGCAATCCAGCATACTGGTGGTCTTACTGCGTGCCGCAAAGAAATCCATCTCGCCAGCTATGTAAAGCTCTATACGATCTGTGACCAGATGCAACTGTCCTTGTGACCTTAGGCAGGGCATTGGACCTGAAGCTGCAGCTATGACGTTGCCAACATCGTCAATCATGCAGAACGCCCAACCTCCACGAGCCATCATCTCGCAGTGTGTGAAGAGGCAGCTGCTATCCACACGCACAATTCCGCTTATTAGCTAGGTACGGTAAACAAGTGCCATCGGATAGCGCGATGCGGTACAGCATTCGGATGATCATGGAGCGGATTTGGAAAAATAGTCTTGCGCAGCATCACCGTACATGGGTAGTCTTGACCATACTCATTTCGTCCCCCAAACAGCTTCCTCCCGTTACCGCTCCAATCTGATCGTTCTGTGACGTGCCAGTCGCACTGAAAACACCGATGAAGATCCGTGCCTTCCTCAACTCCCTATACTGCACATGCCCGGGAGGCCGCCGCTTCAAGTGCATGCAGGCGGACTTGATAGAAGAAGCCTCCAGCTAGCCACGTACGTAGACGCCCCGCACCTTTGTAGTCACCTTCTCGACGTAGCGGCGCGATCTGCTTGATAGCAGGCTCCAGGGCCGGTGTTTTTTTGAGCCATTCCATGTTTCTCCTGCCTTGAGTACCTCCAAGAATCCGCCGCGCAGACGAGATTTCTATCATATTCCATGTGCCAGCCCCACGACCGTTCAAGTCAAGGCGCGAGCCTCTCCCCGTGACCCGACATTCCATCTCTCAGCACGTCATCCCACTCTTGTCAGTGTGATAGGATTTGCACCAGCTCGTCCTTGCACGGACTGCCAAGACTTCGTGTGCTTCAGCGCGCGCATACAAGCAAGGGCCATAGCTTTGGGTTTGACCCACTTCTCCCACTTCGCTTTGAGCCAGTATGCCAGAGGGTACTCGTCAGTAGCGAAGGTCGCGCCAGATCTCGGACAGTGCGAATGAAGAGAATCCATCGTCCTACTCCTCCCCCTTGCTGTCCCAACGTGGGCATGTCCAGAAAGTGCTCTAACCTTCTGGAGCTGTGCCACTCATGCCCTGGACCTTGGTCGTGCATGCCAAAGACGCAAGCTCACCCGATTTGAACAATGTGCACATCTGCCTGCCTCCTTGAGCAAGTCTCCTGAAACTAATCACCCTGCACCCAACACAGCTGACTCTACTTCTCTGCGCAGTGATACGCCATCCCTTCCGCAACATGGTGGTTCCCCAGCGCGTGGGGTTGGCCGACTACGAGGTTTGGGGTTCAGGGTTTAAGTTTTTTAGGCCTGCACAAAGTATTAGGGTCTGGGGGCCCTGCCGCGGTCAGCCCGGTTCCCGAGATAGGTTCCCCCCAAACAAATGAATTTGCATGCCCTCACTGCTTTGTCCTCGGGGGCTTAGGGTTTAGGGTTTAGGGTTTAGGGTCCTATGTCTTGGGCATCGCGGTCTTAGGGTATTCGGGTCTAGGGGGTGGTCCTAGGGGGTGGTCTTAGGGTCCACGGGTCTCAGGGTCTCAGGGCCCGAGGGTCTCAGGGTCCTTGGGACTTCGGGCCTTGGGGTCTCAGGGTTTTAGGGCATTGCGGTCTTGGGGTCTTAGGGTCTTAGGATCTCGGCGCCGCGGGGCCTCAGGGCCTCGAGGGCCTTGGGTGTTAGGGCCTTAGGGTCTCGGGGCCTCGGGGTCCTGGGGTACTCGGGTGTCTGGGGCCTAAGGGCCTTAGGGCCTGGGGGCCTCAGGGTCTTAGGGTCTTGGAGTCTTCGGGTCTTAGGGCCTCAGGGTCTCAGGGCCTTGCGGTCCCAGGGTCTCTAAGGTCTCAGCGTCGTAGGACCTTAGGGTCTTAGTGTCGGGGTCCCCAGGCTTGAGGGTCATGGAATATTCGGGTCTTCAGGATTTAGCGTCTTAGGGCCTTGCGGTTATTAGGTCGCAGGGTCCCAGGGTCTTACGGTCCTAGGGTCGCGGGGTCTGAGTGTCTGAGCGGGCCTCTAGGGTCTGGGCGACGGCGGGCCTTGGGGTCTTAGGGCCTTAGGGTGCGATGGTCTCGGGGCCATGAGGTCTATGGGCCGTCAGTACATAGGCCATTAGGGTCTTAGGGTCGCAGGGTCGTGGGGTCCTTGTGCCCCGGGGCATTCGGGTCTTCGTGTATTAGAATCGTCGGGTCATAGGGTCTCACGGTCTTAGAGTCTTAGGGTCGTAGGATCCTGGGGTCGCGGGGCCATGGGCTCTTATGGTCCCAGGGTCCAGGGGCCTTCGGTTTCAGGGTCTGATGGTCCCAGGGTTCCGCTCATTCGCAGATCATGCCCAAGCTGTCGCACAAGTCTGGCGCGCTTGAACTGTGAGTTACTGAGGTTGAGCTCACCCTCCTTGGCCATTCCCGCTGTCGTCGCAATCGCATGCGCTTTGTTCGGGCTCAGCTCAAGGCCCAGCTTCGCGGGGGGCCTACACGGCAGCCTGACTGTCGCCGTGATCTTTCTGACCGCCTCTTTTTCCTGTAACTGGTGCCTGAAGATCCCCGTCGCCCGCGATTGCCGAAATAGCAAGTGATCGCCACAGAGTTCACAGTTTATCGTGAGCACCGCATGTGAACAAAATCGCCATGGCGGTAGCATCAGAGCAACGTGCAATCAGACCTTTGATGTGTGTTTACAAATCTCGGGGCAACCTGTCCAATCTTGAGGGCCCTCATCCCCTCGTGCGTCTTCCAGGGCGTGGCGCGCGCTGTCGCCTCGGTTGCCTTCCTCGAAATAAGCGTCGCCGAATAAGCGTCGCCGTGACCGAGCGACGTAACGTGGCTCTGCCAGCTTCTGCCGTGACCGATTGAGTCCAGACAGCGCGCTTCGAACTCCTGCGCGCCGTCGCATGGCGGTAATGCAAAGCCACTGTATCTGTGCATCTCTGCGACACCTCCAGTGCGCTCTCGGCGCGTCAGTCATCGCACCTATCAACCGGTGCCCCCCCTCGCAGGTCCGGGAAGTCTCGGGAGAACAGCGCGGGCCATCTGGCTCGGCATTTCTATTATCCTTTCCGCAACCTCCATGGCACACCGCGCGCAGATGGACGAGCGACAGAGGGCAGCGGCATGTTCTCCGGCCCGAAGCCGTCAATCCCCGCGGCGCTTTTCGCGTTGAAGGCGAGGGCATCTGCGCGAATCGTTTTTTGTTTTCTTTTGAAGGGGCCTCGGTTGCAGTTTGTCGCCAACGCCGGCAAGGCGCAGGCCTGCGCCAGAGGAACTCTCTTCAGAACTGGGGTTCCATATCATCAGCCACTGCTTCAAGTCAGCTTTGAGCGCTGTCGCGCTCGACTTGATGCCCTTCGCCGGGTGCGTCTCCGCCTGGGCCCACGCGCATGGCAACTTGTTCCACGCGTGTGCCTTGGGATCTTCCTGATCGATCGACTTTGCTCGACTTTGCTCATTGACTCTTTGCATGGATTACTGTCGCGCGAGCTTCGCGGCCTCCCGCGCCGCAAACCAGCCGCAGTCGTGAAGCTGGTCATCTTCCCATTACCACTCGTAATCCAAACGACTGTAGAAGGCAAACCAAGCACCTCCCATCTGGAATTTCTTCGTCTTCAGGTCTTCTAGGGGCCGCATTCTCTGTGCAATAATCTGCGAGTACTGTTCCCGCGCGGGGTTGGGCGCGTGGATGAGGTCCAGCATGGCCATGAATGCCTCGCGCCAGCAGCTTAGTGCATGATCGCCCTCTGCTCTTCTACCGGCTGAATTCCTGGCAGCTGCCGCGAGCTGAAACTGAGGTCGAGTAAGCTCCCCGCGCTCGCCAGCAGCCCTTCGCATGGCATCGGGAAGTTGGCAACGATCAGCAAGCCCCTTCTCGGCCAACTGGTTTTATTTCTGGCGGCGCCAGTCCAACTCTTCCGCTCCGCTCGCATGCCCGCATTCACGGCACCGAGAGCGGTACTCTCGCAGCCTGAAGTTCATCATAAGGCAAAGGCAGGAGGAGGAGGAGGAGGAGTAGAAGGAGGAGGAGGAGGAGGAGGAGCCTGAAGTTCATCAGGCAAAGGCAAGGAAGGAGGAGCAGAAGGAGGAGGAGGAGGAGGAGGAGGAGGAGGAGGAGGAGGAGGTAGGAGGAGTGAGGAAGGAGGGGGAGGAGGGGGAGGAGGAGGAGGAGAGGAGGAGGAGGAGGAGGAGGAGGAGGAGGAGGAGGAGGAGGAGGGGAGGAGGAGGAGGAGGAGAGGAGGAGGAGGAGAGGAGGAGTGAGGAGGAGGAGAGGAGGATGAAGGAGGGAGGAGGGAGGAGGAGGAGGAGGAGGAGCAGGAGGAGAGGAGGAGCAGGAGGAGCAGGAGGAGGGAGGAGGAGGAGGAGGAGGAGGAGAGCAGGAGGAGCTGAGGGAGGAGGAGGAGGAGGAGGAGGAGGAGGGAGGAGGAGGATGGGGGGGGAGGAGGAGGAGGAGGAGGAGGAGGAGGAGGAGGAGGAGGAGGAGGAGGAGGAGGCGGAGGAGGAGGAGGAGGAGGAGAGGAGGAGGAGGAGGAGGAGGAGGAGGAGGATGAGGAGGAGGAGGAGGAGGGGGGGAGGGGAGGAGGAGGAGGAGGAGGAGGAGGAGGAGGAGGAGGAGGGGAGGAGGAGGAGGAGGAGGAGGAGGAGGAGGAGGAGGAGGAGGAGGAGGAGGAGGAGGAGGAGGAGGAGGAGGAGGAGGAGGAGGGGAGGAGGAGGATGGGAGGAGGAGGAGGAGGAGGAGGAGGAGGAGAGGAGGAGGAGGAGGAGGAGGAGGAGGAGGAGGAGGAGGAGGAGGAGGAGGAGGAGGAGGAGGAGGAGGAGGAGGAGGAGGAGGAGGAGGAGGAGGAGGAGGAGGAGGAGGAGGAGGAGTAGGAGGAGGAGGAGGAGGAGGGAGGAAGCCGTTTGGCCCCCGCGACCGGGCTCTGAATTTGTTGGGAAATACGGGGAAGCCCATCGTGCGAGTTCTCCCAACGAGTTCACTCAGACGGCGCCGCTATCGTCGCCGGCGTGTCGTGGAGAACGTTCCGCTCACCCAGTTCCAACGGGCCCATGTTTCAATCTCATCGAATGATCAATGGCCCCCCGAGCCTTTTGAGCTGCCTCGGGCGCTGCAAGATGATCTGCCAATTGTTGTTATCCCCCACGCCCTCTCGCTGGCTGCCAGACAGGAGATGCGCTGGAGCCAAGATGCAGCCTCCAGGGCGCGCGCCATCAATCCACTGCGTCGCCCATCTCGAACGCCGCGGACATACTCTTCCCATCTCTGGCGGGCCCGATGCGCCGATATCCTGTCGCGCGCTAATTGCAGCGCGCGATGCTTCCGCGCTCGCGCTGCATTGCCTCGCACTGCAGACGAGATGTTGCAATGCCGACGTCCATGTTTGGGGCGAACCGTTGCGCCCCCAACGGCTGGCTTTAACCGCTTGTGTTCCAGGATCAGTAAGGCGCCCAGCATCGACCCCCACCTCGAGAACCTCCTTCGCTATCGCAGGAATCTTGGCCGCGCCCTTCTGGGCCGACGTGATGTTTGCCGCGACTATCATCCCGGCGCGTGCCAAGGTTGCGGCCGCCGCGCCAAGGCGATCCGGCGAAAGCAGATCCTTCCCACAGTTGCTGCAAACCTTCGCGCGCTTCGCGCGGGGACCCCCGGCCCCCCAAGAAAATCTGGGGCGCGCCCCGAGTCGAATGCGCCGCGTTCCCAGGAAATGCATGCTGGGGCCCCGAAGCCGCCGAGGTCATAATATGATTTTCACTTCCTCACCATGCCACATAACACACTCGTTCAAAGTGATTGCATTGCTTCTCGTAGATGTCGACGCGTTCTCCGTGGAACACGTCTGGTCGAACGTGGACACGGCGAGGTCCACTGACTGCTGGGGTTGGCCCCAGCTGCGCCAGTTAGCGAAGTCGCCAGGCACTCGCCTCTTCCTGAGCAGGTGGGGCCGGGACCCTCCGCCACATTGCTCGCTGTGCTGCTGCCGCTGCCAGCGCGTCTCGCAGCCTCCTCTTTGCCTCAGCGATTCGCTTGGCATCTGCCTCTCCGGTGACTCCATCAAACCAGAGACCATGATCGGCGTGGACGTCCTCCAGGTCCTCGTCGTCGGGCTAGGGATGTCTTCGCAAGCAGGTCATGGGCTCATCAGCGCGCTCCGCAAAAAGCCCATCACCACGAGCACATTCAGTGCGCTTGCGTTGCTCTGCTTCCCTGTGTGCTGCATCTTCCGCCAGCTGCTTCTAGCACTGCTCGGGCGCCTGCTGCAAGGCCTGCGCGTGCCCTCGCAGAGCGTCTGGAACCTGGTCGCCGCCAACCGTCTGCTGCACTTCTGCAACCTTGCCACAGAGCTGCAAGGCTGGATGTGCTGCCCCTCTTGCCTGCTCGCGGATGAAATTCTCGGTCTCGGCCTTCTCGAGCTGCTGCTTCCTGAGTATGCGGTCGTCCAAGATCTGCTTTTCCGCGTCACGGTTGGCAAGAGCTTTCTGGTGCTCATCATCTATCTCCTTAAGCCTCTCCTCGGACTTGCGGAGCTTCTTGTTCGTGTCCTCCAGGCGCTGTTCCAGTTGGAACGAGGTGAGCTTTGTGAGGTTCACGAGCTGGTTGTCGGCAGGCCTGTCTTTGCCGTTCGCTCCCTTGCCCCAGAGCTGCACCATCTTCTGCGCCTGGGCCATCGGGCTATGTCTTCTTCGTGCGCCTTTGCCATGGTATCAAGCATTTCTTTCGCTGCTGTCTGATCGAGTGGAGCTGGCGCTGGTGGGTGTTGTTGCTCGTGTCTCGGCGTCGCAGTAGCAACACAGGCGGACCGTCCTCCCCCTTGTACGTGTTGTGCCATGGAGCTTTCGACTTCCCACCACCACTCTGAATCTGCTTCTGCTTTTCAAGAACTCTCTGCGGCGCCTGCCTGCCACGGTGCAGGCAGTGGGAACGGGAGGCATAGTTGGCAAACGCTGTGACATACGCCCTCGCACAATTTCCACAAGGCCAAAAAGGGATGATTCCACGCCATGCGTGACCTGCCCGAGCGAGCCGCGTCGAAGAGACATTCGGGCAAGCCCAGGTTGCCTGGGCCGACACGGTTGGAGGAGGAGGATGCGGAGAAGGAGGAGGAGGAGGAGGAGGAGAACGCTCACCCACTCCTGACCTGGTCCGGCCCAGCATCCAGGGCGCCACCTGGACGGCCCCGAGAAGTTCCAAGAGACGATCTTGAGAGACCACCGCAGCCTGACACGGTCCCAGAGGGCCGCCATATTGGCCAATGTCCTGAAGATCGCCCCAGGGAGCTCCAAGGGGTCCACACTTGATTGTCACAAGGGCCGAACAGAACATGAATCGCCAGGGACATTCAAATGTTTTGGCCCCCGCGGCCTCTTTTCATCGATCGTCTCGGCAAATTTGCCAGGAAGTTCCAGAAGGCCCCAAACGACCACCCAATACATTTCCAACAGGCCCCAAGACTGCCAAGGTGAATGCCCCAAAGACGCCCTGAAGGCTCCTAGAGAGAGCATCGCGGTATCTTATCGCTCCTCCTCCTCCTTGTCCCTCTCTTCTTGTCCTTTTGCTCCTCATCCTCCTTGTGACGGGCCCATGTGCGTCCAACACAGCTCAATTGAGTCCTAATGCCGTCCCCAAATCGCCCCTGATTGCCTCAACACGGTCCAAGAAAGCCTGGGCGGTTCTTGCAGAGCTGCAAGACAGCTCCTTGCCTGCACCTCGACCACCCCACCGGGTCTAAGAAAGCCAGGGTGGCCCCAAGAAGGTCGCCATAGTCAGACGCCCCTAAGGAGGCCCAAGAGACCCCAAGACGCGTGCAGAGCTGCTCCCAGGGCGGCCTCCTGATGGTCTCGGCGCCCGCCGAGGCTGCCCCGATGCCCCGACGTGCTCCCGCAGAGGGCCGGCGACGGAACCGACGGCGATCAAAAAGAGGCCTCTGAGAGGCGGAAACACAGAAAGTCATCAGGCTTGAATGATGATGGCCTCCCTCCCTCCTCCCTCCTGCCTCCCCCCTCCCTCCTCCCTCCTCCTCCTCCTCCTCCTCCTCCTCCTCCTCCTCCTGCTCCTCCTCCTCCTCGCATACCTGGCCCCAGACCATCCCAGATGGTCCCAAGCTGCTATAGGACAATGTCAGATGGCTCCCGGATGGTCCCCAAGACCGCGGCCCAAGAGGGCCCAGCGTGGCCACGGGGAGGCCCCCGACACGGGCTCCAGCTAGCCTCAAGACCCTCTCTTTTCGCCCCGTTTCTTCTGCACCACCTTTCTTTGCACCCAGGAGCCCTGGACAGCATATCTGTCTGCCACGGATTTCATCCACGGGTCCACTCTAGTCAGCTAGGACCACCGCGTGCGAGAAGGGCCAGCAGTGGCAGCGGGCTTTGTCGCTGTTGAGCGAGATGTGGTAGGCGAAGTGGGAACCCGACGTCATCAGCTTTCACTCTGCGATCAGCTCGAGCGAGGAGGGCGAACAGTGGCAGCGTACCTTGGCGAGTCTGAGCGATATGTGTGTGGCAGCAGCTGTATCTACAACGCTGGGATCAGTGGGTGCGAGAAGGGTGAGCAGTTGCAGTAGGCTTTGACGCTGTCAAAAGACATGTGAGAGGCGAAGCTGAGGCCCGATGTCATCAGCGACAGCGTTGGTGTCAGCACCCCTGACGAAGGTTAGCAGTGGCAGCGAGCTGCGTCGCTGCTCATCGGGATGTTGGAGTCGAGGCTGGATCCCGATGCGGCAACGGGCCTCGTGACTGCTCAGCGAGATGAAGGACAGCTGTGCAGTTCCCTCAGCCGAGGTTGCCGTGTCGCAGCATTGGGTTGTGAGCAATCCCTTGGCAAAATTGGAAAATGCTCAATTTCTTGACTGACGTAGGGCAGTCGAACGTAAACAAACGCGGCGCCTTCACCCATATTGAATTTCGTGGTGTGGAGACGGGCACCTTTACCGTTCACATGAAGCAGGGAATGGGCGCGTTCCCCTATATTAGATGAACTCTCCGAGAGCACCAACCCCAGTTTCTGCGAAGCTTTTCCATGAGCTGAAGACGTGCGTCGCTGCTTTGGTGCATTGAGCATTGGGTGTTGGGATCTGCGTGTGGCCAAGCACGCCGACATCAGTGGCAGCAGCTCCACCCGATGAGCAGGTAGGGGCGAGGATGGCGAGCAGTGGCAGCGGGCTCGGGCGCTGCTGGGCGAAGTGCGGGAGGCGAAACTGGACCTCGACAGCATTCATCCCGGCACGGTGCTTGCACGGCGACGCTCTCACGCGGTTCCCGGGGGGGGGGGGAGGAGGAGGGGGAGGAGGAGGGGGAGGAGGAGGAGGAGGAGGGAGGAGGAGGAGGAGGAGGAGGAGGAGGAGGAGGAGGAGGGGAGGAGGAGGACCAGTGGAATCCCAGAGTGGGGGGGTCTTTCCCGGGGTCCGCCACGGGCCCGCTCGCGGGCGCCTCGAGAGGGCGCCCCGCGTGCGCTGCGTGGGCTTCCTCGAGGTGTCGCCGCGTGCCGGCTCGCGGGCGCGGGGCCTCGGTGGGCCACCGATGATTTGGCGGGCCTTTGGGCTCCCTCCTCCTCCTCCTCCTCCTCCTCCCCCCCCTCTCCTCCTCCTCCTCCTCCTCTCCTCCTCCTCCTCCTCCCCCTCTCCTCCTCCTCCCCCTCCTCCTCCTCCTCCCCCTCCTCCTCCTCCTCCTCCTCCTCCTCCTCCTCCTCCTGAAGTCGGGACCGGGCTTTGGGAGAGTTGCGCATACTCCATACAGACAGGCTGCTTGGGGACAGCGCCCTTCCAAGGGTATCGTCAGCAGCGAGGGCATGGAGGCTGCTTTTCAGTGGCCGAACCCGTAGCGTCCGTTACGGTGATCGCCCCCCCCCCCCCCCAATCCCCCCCCCCCCCCATTCCCCTCCCCGCCGCCGTAACGGTACCGAACTCACGCGGGGGCGGTGGGGGGGGCAGGCGATTCCCCCACAGGTACGACGTTGTGCTCACAGGCATGCTGTGGTGTTGGCAGGCATGCTCTGGTGCTCAAAAGCACGTTGTGGCACTCGCAGTCTACTGCAGTGCCACTAGGCCCAGGGGGAATTGATTGATACTGGTGATGATGCTGATTTTGATTATGATGATGATGCTGGTGCTAATGATGAGGATGAGGCTGGGGATGAGAGTGAGGACGATGATAAGGATGAGGATGTGGATAAGGATGATAATGTGGATGAGGATGATGATGATGATGCTGCTGATGATGATGATGCTGATGATGTTCATGATGATGAAAATGAGGTTGTTGATGATGATGCTGGTGATGACGATGCTAATGATGATGCTGATGATGATGCTGATGATGTTGATGATGACGATAATGACGATGACGAGGATGATGATGCTGATGATGACGATGATGATGATGCTGATGATTATGATGAGGCTGGTGCCGATGACGATGCTGATGCTGATGCTGATGATGCTGCTGATGATGATGCTGATGATGATGCTGCTGATGATGATGGTGATGATGAGGTGGAGGAGGAGGAGTATGAGTAGGATGATGATGCTGCTGCTAGTGCTGCTGCTGCTGATGATGATGATGATGATGATGATGATGATGATGATGATGGTTCTCACTGCTATTCTGCCCTTCTCGCGGGGGGACCGCTGTGAATTGCACTTTCTCGCCGGTCGCCGTCACGGCCGCTGTCGCCGCCGCCGCCGCCGTCGTCCTCGTTGTTCGTCGTTCTTCGTCGTCGTCGTCGTCATCGTCGTCGTCTTCGTCGCTGTCGTCGTCGCCGTCATCGTCGTCGCCGCCGTCGTCATCGTTGTCTGTCGTCGTCGTCCGTCACGCTACCGATACCCCACCACGGGGGGCCCGCCCCAGCTAAACAAGTCTGACGTTACGGGAGGGAGTGCAACAGCAAAAGCATGGTCACCCCCTTTCTCGGCGGAAGCCGTCGTGAGGCACGCAGAGCCACAGCCTCTGGCGACTCGAACAAGATCGCGCCAAAATGCTTTTCTCCATCTTCTGCGTCCTGGGTGTTTTCACTGGGCTCTGGGGCCATCACAAAACGTGGCCGAAGTACAGGCACCCCATTGATGAAGGTGAATGCTGGTGTCATCAGGCTTCCAGATTCTGTAAAGCCCGCATATTGACTGGGAGTTCGGGGGAGTGGAGAGAACTGGGCATGATGTAGAGGTCGAGGAAGAGGCGGTGCAGGGAAGGGGGCGAGAGGAGTGACAGGATTGTGTGCGGGGAGGGGCGCGAGAGAGGGAAGCGGTCAATCATGACGGCAGAGTGGGAGGCGGGCGGCAAGGGATCATCCCAAAATATTCGATCCGTTTTCAGCCCGCACCGTATTATTGCCAGGCATCCGTCATGGTTTGTCTGGGGGAAGGGCTTGGGCCGAGATGTTGCTGGATACGCCGCTTCAGACTTGATGCCATCGCTTGTGGTTCACAAGGTCAGGCTTTGAACAGATCGTTGGTGGCGGCCTCCTTACTGCGAGTCGGCTGTGCCCGTGTGGCGTTATCCAGCATCTGCGAAGATTGTTCGTCTGCAATGCTCAAGCAGTGAGTTGGCTCAAGCATTCCGTGGCGATAGCAAACGGGCGCCATGCGGTTCTCTTCGCCGATTGGAACCCGCCAGGACACCATGACCTTCTCCTCGCCGATGAGAGTTCCGAGCAAAAACACCATGAGCAGCTCCGCAGGGTTCTCCCGGAGCAGCCTGCTGCCTGACCAATGGCAGGCCACGGGCACGGCCCAACGGTGCAGTTCGAGTCCTTGCCTCACCCACAACGGCGGCTCCTTGCCGCCAGTGGCCTCACCAGATGGGGCGGCCTCGCGCCACAGGGATATCAACTTCAACGACATCCGGGAGATGCGGCAGAGTATCAACCCTCTCGCCGCGAGACTCTCTTCCAGGGCCAATGCGCGCGGGGCCCTTGGCGAGAGCGGTTCCGAGTGGAAGTCCGCGCAGTCGATGCGGCTGGCCAAGCGCATGCACATCCGCTCGGACCTGTCCCCCGTCCAGAAGTACCCGGAGGCCGCGCTCGCCTCGCAGAACATCGGTTGGCATGTGGACCGCGGCGACGTCAGCCCGAAGCGTTCCCTGGTTGGCCTCAAGGAGTGCCCGATGCAGAAGTGGAAGATCGACCTGACCGAGAAAAAGGTTCCAGAGAGAGAACTGCCGGGTTGGGAGGATGGGGCTGGGAGCAATGACCAGGTCACCCACCGTATCGCTCGTGAAACAGTCGTGCCCTGCATCGTCCCAGCCCCTCCCTCCCAGCACGATAGCGCTGCCTTTCTCGAAGGTGTTCTCGACCCTCCGCGTGTGCGCGTGAGAGCCCTGGCGCCGCCCCAGCAGCAGAGGGCCCCCACCCGCCGTTTGCAGCGCGAGCCTTGGTCGCGCGGCCGACGGCCGCAGGACGGCCGCGATCGCGAGGATCCGCGGACCGCAGACACCCACGCCTCTCGCGGGCCCCCCGCCCCCCCCTCTGCTGGGAGAGCACGACTAGCCACTGCAGTCGGACCGAGGTACAAGATCGAGGTCGACCTCGGGGACGGTACCCTCGTGTTCTACGTGCTTGTTGGATGTTCTTGTGCATCCTGGGGACGGTGCCCTTGGATGGCCTGTGTGTTCTGGCCGACGGAGGGTCTCATGTTCTTTAGGGCTGCTCTTCCGGCGTAGGTCCGACTGCAGACACCAATAAGAAATTGCATCAGCACGGACTTTCGGAGGTCCTCGCGGGCCTCTTGGATCGGCGACGACCCTCCTCCTCCGCGCGCCACGGGAGGAACCAGCGGCGGCCCAAGTGCGCGTGTGGTGTCTTGGTCTCTTCGAGGGCAGCCACGCTGTGCATGCACAGTACCCCACCACCACCTGGGCGACGCAGAAAAATGGAGGCTGGTTCCGCGGGCAGTCGCGCGTGCGCTGCCCGCGTAAGGTCGCGCGGGAGCGGCACTCCGTTTCCTTGTGGAGTGCCACGCTGGCTGCTTGCGTGAGCCACGCGTGAGGTCGCCGTGTCCTCTCGCGTAAGGCCGTTTTTTTTTCTCCGCCGCCCACTTGACATGGTTGCCGCAAAAGGTGATACTTTAGATTGTTCTTCTTAGCCCTTGAGTGGGCTAGGCTTCGCCGCGGCGGCCAGCGACGGGAGGCGAATTTTCGAGGCGGACAGATTTGCGGAGATTCTGCCCTTGGACTGCATACTCTGCATACCCTCCGCCGCCCATTTGCACTCCCTCCCTGCCGCCCTTTTTGCGCTTTTCCCGCGAGTAGCGCGGAGCGCCGTGCCCGCCCAGTGCGTGGCGCCCCCTCGAAGAGGGTTAGCGAGAGGAAGTTCTCGATCGACTTAGACCGCTGCGATCCGCCCAGACGGTGGGTTCCTCCCACCGTGGCGTCGGTTTGCAGCTGGTGACCCCGCCAACGTGGCCTCCTCCACCCTGCAGAGGTGCCGACGGTCTGGCGATTTTTCGTGACCCGCTCGGGCCATGGCCATCTGCTAGTGCGCCATGAGCCTGACGGGCGCACTTGTCTCTTGCACCTCTCGTCCCTTCTGGCGGGTTCCTGCCCCACCTCCAGGCCGCCTTATCCTCTCTTCCTCTCTCCCCACCCATCCCTACCCTCTGCTCCTCCGCCCCCTCCCCAGCATGGTATAGTTCCGGTGCGAGGCACGAGGCCATCACCGCAGCTAGATCTAGGCCACGAGGCGGCCCCGCGACGGCCACATAGAGGCCCCGTCGCCGTGCCCCATCCATGCCAGCCTCGTGCGCGTGCTGGGCGGCGGTGGCCTCTTCTGCTTCGTTCTCCCCGCGGCGTGCCGCCCGGCGTGCCCAGCCGTGGGGGCGAGAGCGCGGAGGCGGCCCGTGAGCAGCGTGCACCAAAATATCGTGTAGCCCACGGGGGATTCTGTGGAGTTCTGACGGGGTCACACTACTGATCAGCGTGTTGTTCCCTGTGATCTGGCCCAGCCAGAAGAGTGTTTTGTTGACGAGCGTGGTCTAGCTTTTCCGCCAGATCTCGGCAGATCGAAACCCTGAGCGAGGGCAGGGGGTTGCCAGCTACACTTACTAAGTTCGCCACTTGCTTAGGCCGCCACTTCCAATCTCATTACTGGAGTAATGCTCGCCAGCGCGGGCCCGAAGCAGTAAGGTCTTGCACTGTGGATGTGTAAACCATGTGATGCGCGCTACGCGGTGCAAGCTGTGCAAGCTGTGCAATGTAATACGCGTGATGCAAGCGATGCGTTACAAGCCATGTCTTACGCGCTATGTGGTGCAAGCTATGTGATGAAGGTGTTGGCTATGCTGTGCAAGCCGTGTGGCGTAAGCAATGTGGTGTAAGCGAGACGTTGCAACCTAAGTTGTGTGAGCTATGTTGTGCAAGCGTTGTGGTGTAAGTCAGGTGATGCAAACAGTGTGGTGTAAGCTATGGGATGCAAGCAATGTGGTGTTATATATGCGTATTTAGATACATGCATATATATATATATATGTTTATGAATATGCATGTGTGGCGCAAGCCAGGCGAAGCCTCGGCACACCCACCCAGCGCACGAGGCGCCCACTAAGCGCCCGCGGGTGTGCACCGTGCGAAACCCCGCCGAGCCTGACCAGCGCACAGGGCGCCCACGAGCCCACGAGGCGCCCACGGGCGGGCACCAGGCCGAGCCTCGGCCGACCACAAGGCGCCCGCGAGGCGCCCACGGGTGGGCACCGGGCGAAACCTCGGCTGAGCCACCCAGCGCACGAGGTGCTCACGAGGCGCCCACGGGCGGGCAGCAAGCGAAGCCTCTCTTGACCCACCCAGTGCGTTTCGGGCACTCGATTTTGAAATCCTTACGAAACCGCCGGTTTTCGGACGATTTCGGCATGCGCGCGCGACGACGCGCGCGTGTGCACTCCGTCAAATTTTTCAAACTGATTTTTGGAAAACTGATGATTTGTGATCAACGAGTGTGCGCGCATATTTTTTCCAAGGGAACCGAGGGGGGGGGGGGGGGGGGGATACCGGCCTGGCTGGGATAATATGAAGTCAGACGTAGGATGGACATTGGGTCAGAATCGTCTGTGTTTTGCATCGGTTCCTGGGGAATCGATAGGGGGGAGGGTGGTAGAACTTATTTCCTTCTCAGAAAGGAGAACATCCTGCCTTCTACACCCGCGACCCACCCGCGACCTACCCACATTGGTTTAACGAAAAAATCGGTGCCTGCGGCGGCCTCGGCGTATAATTTGACAAACTGTTTGCGCCTGCGGCGGGCTTCTCCAGAGTCTCGCAAGCTGCCGACCTCCCCACCGCCCCCTCACTCTTGCCCGCATCTGCGGGGTGCTACGCATTCCTCTTCTTATATTTTTATAAGCCCCGGCGGGGAGAAAACCCGTCCCCCCCCCCCCCGAAACCGGATTCCCGAGATCTTGGGCTTTGGGACCTTCCGAACGGGCCTCGAAGCGGCCCCCTGGGCCTCGCAGGGCGTTTTGCCAAGCCTTCGCAGCGCACCTGGGGCGATCAGGGGGGTCCTCGGAGACGTCCCAGAGACCTCCAAGACAACACAAGAGCGCTCCAAGAAGCCGTCATACCCCCAAAGATCGCTCCAAAACGTTCCAAGAGGCGTCCAAGAACACCCCCAAGAATGTCCCAAGAGGGAACAATCATTGATTTTACGTAGGTTTTTGGTGAATTTGGGGTTCTCCTCTTTTCGGCTTCCCGACGCTCCAAGACGGCGGTCTTCTGGGCGTCCGAAGCCGCCTGGGAGGCTCCAAAATCGCCTCACAACCATCCGAAAGGGCTTCCAGGCAGTCCAAGAGAGCCCCAAAACGGCACAACAGGGGTCCAAGATGGCCCTAAGAGAGCCCCATGGCGGCCCAAGATGGCCCAAGACACCCTCCGAAGCATTCCAAATCGTGACCGGGGCGTTCAGGGAGACCGCGGTTAGAGGCAGGTTGGCCTGAGGAAGCCCCAGAGGCTCCCAGAACACGCCCAGGAGGCCTCCAGAAGGCTTTAAGAAAGCCTGAGAACTTTGGTGAGTCCCCCTGAGGTTCTCCAAGGAGAAGCCTCCGCAAAAAGAGCTGAGGAGGACGGGGAGCATGCCCAGGGTACGACGAGAATGACGAAACATAATCATGGAGGGAGGATAACGAACAACATTATTATAACGGCGATGCCAGAAAAGGCAGCAAGGACCTTCCTGCCATTTCCGCCTGCATACCAAACTTCAAGGACCAAGGTGCATGGCGCGAAGCGCCACTGCAGTTTTGTATATAAATATACACATATTGATTGTACAATCTGCGTGGTGTGCAATCTATTCGGGCGGCGACGGGGCGGCGACGGCGACAACATAGCCGCCAGACCGCCACACCAGCCCAGTTCCATACGAACATGCAAAAGTCCTTGAGGTTAAGCACTGTTTGGGAAATGTGTTGCAATCCACCTATGAACTTGGATTCGTCAACTCCACAGTGCTCGCGCAATCATCCTACCCTCTCACCAAGAGCTTGCCAACATACGGTCGCGATTGCGATTGTTGCTTGGCATTGGCTGGCGCATTTCCGCGGCCGCGCTATCGCGCGCAAGCTCGCACGCAGAGCGGCCAGCAAGCTTGGCACAGCCGATGCGGCCGCGGTGGCGCTAACCGATGGGGAATTCTCAACGCGTCTCACGGGCCGCGCTGGCGCGCGCCTGCTTCACTGCGAGTCGGTGACTCGCGCGGGCGCGGTATCATGGTGATGTCGATCAAGGCGGACACAATGATGATAGTAACGATGGCGATGATGGCGGTGACGATGGTAAGGCCAATGACGGCGCCGATGCTGGTCACGCTTAAGACGATGATGATGTACATAGAACGCTGGGGGGGGGGTAGAGTCTATATTCTTTGTAGAACAGAGGCCCGATGTCATGTAATCGATTGGATTTCAACCCAGCGGATTGCACTTGATTTGCTTGGCTTGTAACTGACTGGGTTGCGACTGGGGGGGATCCCAGCGGGGCGGCGGCCACGGGCGGCGACGAGGCGGTGACGGGGCGGCGGCGGCGGCAACGAGGCGTTGGATCCGACAATCGAGCCCAGTTCTGTGGAAGACAAACGTCAGAATCCCTACGTGCAAACACTGGAGGGGCGTGTCTTTTCAATAATTTTAGCTTGTTGGGCCCGCCCCGAGGGCCTCGAATACGGTCTAAGAGGCCCTTCAGAGGGCTCCAGCACGGACCCTTGGGACCGTCCTTCGCTCATCGTAGGCTTACGCTGGAGGTTGATGCCCCAAGCCACGCTCCCGAGGCCTCTGGGCATACAACGCGGGGAACCCCAGGAAGCCCCGCGAATCGTGGAAGTCTGGCGCATGGGGCATTCAATGCGTGATTGCAGTACGGTTGGGGCGTTGGTTCAGGAGTGTGCCCAGGAGGCTTCAGACCCTGTTCCTGGAGGGTTCCTTTTCTGATGAGGGCGGCGGTGATATCCATGGCCAATCCATTATTGGAGTTCCACTGGCTTCCAGACCCTGGATTATGGAAAAGGCCTTACGGCCAGTGCCGCCGACCCTGAAGGTGGACGACGACGATGACGACGACGACGACGACGACGACGACGACGACGACGACGACGACGACGACGACGACGACGACCCGGAGTCGCGTCGGAACGGATCTGAGGCCTCTTGGAGGCATATGGGAAAATGCGCAGCACCCAGCAACAGCAGATAACAGTGAGGAGGGTGCCCTTGGGGGGGGGGGGTCCGGGAGGAAGAGGAGGAAGGCAGGGGGGGGGGGAGCCCTGGTCCACCGGGGGGGAGGCGGGGGAAGGGGCCCTGAGTCCGGGTCCACCGGCGAACAACCCCCTGGGCCCTTTCGTCTACAGGGGGGGCCCCCCGGGGGGAGTCACGACCCCGGGGGCGCCCACCGCGACCCCCCGCCCCCATCCCCCTGCGGGGAAGGGAGCAAAAGGGTAGGGGATTCCCTTCGACTCTGATGTCCGTCGGGCTGGATCGCTTGATGAGGAGGGCCCAGGGAAAGGGCGGAGCAGCGACGGTGACGACGACGACGACGACGACTCAAAAGGAACAACATCGCACACACGCCGACAGGGTCGGCGGATTTATGCAATGGGTCCTTATCCAATGCCCTCACCGCATTCAAGGTCAAGACCTCGAGGGTTGGCTCGAGGACACTCCACTCAGTGCCTCGCGGCATGATGGCGTTCCTGTCCGCCCATGGTCGAGGCCTTCTTGTGGTTTGAGTGGCGCTGGAGCAATGAGACGCCGACAGCGGATGTAATGTCCACCTTCCCCCCTCCCTCCTCCATGGTCCATGTTTTCACGCTGTTTGGGGACAGTTACTCCTGTCTGATTCTCACCTTCTTCAGCATTTGCTCCTGCAGTGGTGCCATAGTGATCGCCACTGGCGGGCCCCCTCGATGTCATTGTCTGGTTCGGTCCTTCATGCTGTCTCTTCTTCAGTGGCCCCATTTTGATAATGGCGACACCCATTTGTATTCAAGCGTTGATTATTTTTGCCTCCCCTCGTGCTTGTGCTCACCCGCGCCTTCCTCGTCCTTATGCTTCCTCTTGGGCGTGTTTCCGCTGCCGTCGAGGAGCACTGGTGCTTGCTGCAAGTGGCCGTCAATCCGCAGGAAGGCCCGCTTGCCAACACAGACCTGCTAAGGCGGTAAGGAGCAGGTGCAGGAGGCGGCACAGCATAGCACTTAGAGTCCAGTTTGTCCATCTGTGAACGGTGCCCTGGATCCCGTCATCTCATGCGTCCACCTGGCTGTCGAAAGTACGTCTGCGTCCGGAGGTCTCCACCCCAGCGTCTGTGATATTGAGTCTCGCGCCATGGGTTGCTTTCTGTAGGCTCTGGGCCCCGAAGTGGGACTCCCGAGGCCCCAGCCCAAGAACGGGGCGCCCCTATGTTCTCTAGACGCCACCAGAGGTCTGTGAGCACCCTCACCTCACCATCCTCTGTCACGTCTTCCCCGCGCGCGAGGGGGGGAAGGAGGGATGAGGAAGGAGATGAGGGCGAGCAGGAGGACGACGCACTTCCCTCTTCCCTCCTCGTTCTTCCCACATCCTCCTCCTCCTCCTCCTGGTCTTCCTCCTCCTTCTCCTCCTCCTCCGCCTCCTCCTGCACCATTGCCCATGCATGCCCTCTGCACCGACTCGGCCTGGGCTTGGCGGAGGACTACGCCGCAGATCCGCAGGGAGAAAATGGCCTCCCCAGGACTGTTGCCCGCATTGCGACCCTGTACCACACGTGCAGCATCATGCGGTACCGCCCCAGCCCTATGCAGCAAGGCTCGGAGGTGGCCCAGGCGCAGGCGGGCGCTGCTGCCCACCGCGTGCGGGTACCGCCGCCATTGCAGCCACCAGGGTCGGTGACCTACGCGGGCGGCCCTGGGACACCTGAAGGTCACTGGCCCCAGGTGTCATCTTCCCGTGCAGGCCAGCGCAGTGGCAGAGGACAAGGCTCTTGTGTGACGGACGGCCCGCGCCGGGACACGCCCGGGCGCGCCACTTCCTCTTCCTCCTTCCTCAGAGGCGGCCTCCCGCAGTCCGTCCCAAACACTACTTCCATACCCGCTGGCGCTGAGGTGCCAGTAGCCCGGCGGCGCGCCTAGGCGAGTTGACCCCCTGGAGCCACAGGCGTTCCTCCTCCTCGTCCTCCTCCTCCTCCTCCTCCTCCTCCTCCCTCCCCCTTCTCATCGAGGGATTCGAACAGGCTTGACAGCTATTCCGTGCCTCACGGAAGTAGAGGCAAGCTCCTGAAAAGCCTGATAGTAGTCCACCGCCTGCGAAACCGATCGGCCTGGACATCGGCAGCGGTGGACATCGATATATTGGGCCTCCTATGGGGCTAACACATATCCATCTCCACTGCTCCCTGGGCAGTTCCCCAGGCGGCGGCCGTGGATAAACCCCGCCTCGCAAAAAGCGTCTTCAATCCTCTAGCCCCCAGCCGCCCGCCCGGTAAGTGTTGCTACTTCCCAGGATCCTGACCCCTGGAGGTCCCTGGGGGTTCAGAGGTCTCTGGATCCCGACAAGGGCCGAGCCTCAGAAAGACTGAATTTTTGGGTTCGGAGGATGGGGCTGGAAGGCGTGATCAGGTCATTCGTACTACCGCGTAGGTTGAAGGTGCTTATCACACGGTCGTGCCAGGTATCTTCCAAGCCCCTCCCTCCCAGCACGATGACGGCCTGTCTCAAGATGCGTCAGAGCAGCCCCCATCTCCTCCTTCGGCCCTCGTGCCTCGGCCGCGGCCCGCACTCCCCCCCCGCCCCCTCCCCGCGGGCGCATGCCTCCACAGGATCGGACGGGCGAGAACGCCCGGGCGGACATCGAGGATGCCCGGGAGGCCCCCCCGAGGGGGCGTGCCGGGGCCCAAGCGTGAGCCAACCGCCCGGGCTGCGCGCAAGCGTGGCCGTTTGCCCGAGACAAGTTCCGGCACGGTCGAGATCGGCACAGAAATGCTGGGGACGGAGGCCAGCAGCAGGTCCCTGCCCCGTTGTTGCACCCCTGGGCTTCCTGGGTGGGGTCTGAGTGTATGGGGTCGGACGATCGCGCCGCATCGCCGATACATCGGCGATGCATCGGCGATGCGGCTCGATGTGGGGCCCAATTTTCTCCACGCCGACGTCGCGGTTGTATCGCCGACGTCGCCAGTGCATGGCCGATGCATCGCCGATGCATTGGCGATGCATCGCCGATGCATCGGCGATGCGGGGAGATCCTCCGACCCTATCTACTCGGACCCCATCTCCCCATCTAGGAGGCTTCTATACACAGAGTTTCGGTTTGAGTCAAAAGGTCACCAGCCCCACAGCGGCCGTTTTTGGATTTGGAAAACACTTGCTGTTGGGCATCGTGTGCATTTTTCAGTACCTATCTCGGGCGTGCCGAACTTTGGGTGCGGGCTCAAACGGGGTCCCCGTAGCATTGGCTACGGGGTCACCGTAGCATTGGCTTGCAACTTGGGTTTGGCCGTTAGCCGATCCCGCGAGGCCGCGCACCGAAGGTCGCTCTTGCCCAGGGTTACTCTTGCGTGATGCCGATGGTGCACCCTCTGAGGCGTCCGCCGACTGGGTGGCCCTCGGAGGGCCCAGTGAAACCTCTCAATCGTTGGGCGATTTGTTGTGGCTCGCGGGGCGCCTGGCGCAGCGCATGGTGCAAGCGCACTTTCGCTGAGGGATTGGACGAGTTGGTGGTCCGCAGGGTCAGGGCTCATTTTGACTTCTCCGGTCTGATTCGATTAGATCTCGATTGCTGCCGATTCCGACTCGATTCGACTTCGGATTTCGATTCGGATTCTGGTTTCGCAACGGAGGCTCATTGGCTTGCCGAGTTCAGCCGATCCGATTCGATTCTGGGATCCCTTGCAGGGTGCCAGGCACGACCCTCTGGCAGAGCTTACGACAGCAGATGCTGTTTACGGCATTTCGGCGTGGTGAAGTTTCCAAGGCCGACGCCCCGCTGGACCGTGCCCGCTCGTCGGGGCTCGATGGTCGGGATCCTCGTCGGCGTCACGGCGGGTGTCGTGCTTGTCACTGACATAGGGAGTGTCCCCGCATGCACTGCCAACAACTTTGGGCAGGTTGCAGTTTTCACGTGAGGTCACCAAATCCTCTAGCTATTGAAGCCGTGGAATGTCTTGACTCCCGAAACGGCGAACGTCTCCCCACTCACCTTTTTGATCGCACTCGCTGTCGATGCAAAGACTGGCCCGCTGGCTGAAACTGCACGCAGTCAATAGGGGCACGCCTCAGTGGTGTCAGGTAGGAGGGGTGGTGGGCGAGTGGGCACGCGAACATGCAGGACCTGCCAGCAGGGGCCTCGCACTCGGTGCGCCTCGCTCTCGTCGGAAGCCAGCGGAAGGACGGAGGAAGGCGGCGGAAGCAAAGGCGAGGCGCTGACACCTGTGGATCCAGGGTCTCCGCAATCGGCGGCGCGGTTGCTCCTCAGGCTGCGGCGGCAGGGAGGCAAAGGAGGGAAGGGCCCGTGGGAACGCCCCGCAACAGGTGGCCGGGTACGCCCACCAGTTCAATGCCCAGACGGTCCCGAGCCGCCGTTCACGCTCTTCGCCGTGGTCGTCGTCGTGTCGTGGTCGTCGAATTCGTCGTGGTGGTGGTGGTGGCGGCGGTCGTCGTCGTCGTGGTCGTCGTGGTGGAGGTGGTTGTGGTGGTGGTGGTGGTGGTGGTGGTGGTGGTCGTCGTCGTCGTCGTCGTCGTCTCCCCTCCCCTTCACTCCCCTCCCCTCCCCTCCCCTCCCCCCTCCCCTCCCCCCCTCCCTCCCCCTGGCCTTCCTCTGCCCTCGCTCTGCCCCGGCTTGCCCTCCCCACCTCCGCCCTCCCTCCGCCCCGCCCCCTGCCTCCTCCGCACAGCGCGGCAGCAGTTGGCCGAATCCTGGCCCGACTCGGCCAAAAATCGTGCGGGAGGAGGGGGGCGGGGCGCCGCGAGGGGGGCACGCTCGCTTCCCCCCCTCCCCCCCCCTGTCTCCGCCTCTCCCCCGTCCCTCCCTCCCTCTCCGCCCTCCCCTCCCGCGGGGCCGCCAGGGCCCTGGGACCGCATTGCCATTTGACCATGATTGAATGGTGTTCGAAAGAGTTTGATAGGATGACGAGATTGTCCACTGCACTTGAGGCAAAACGGTGTCTCGGCTGCGTCCCCAGTTCCTCCGCATAGGTGAGCAGGGCTGTTGTCTTCAGCCATAAGTGAGCGGGGCGATTGTGTTCAGCTTCAGTGTGCCTTGTTCGTCTCACAACGTGTTTCTTCGTCCCCCTCGTCGTACGAAGGGCGTCCTCGGATGATCCTAGGTGGTGTCGAAAACAAATATATGTTTCCTCCTCCTTGCGCGCGTGCACCGTGCACTCCTCCCTGTCTCTCTCTCTCTCTCTCTTTGCATACATAGCTATCCGAAATCCCTCCCTCTCTCCTCCCTCCCTCCTCTCCCCAAGGGCATGACGAAACGGGGTTCGACCCCCGCCCCCCGCGCGCGCGCCCGGAACGCGGGCGGCTAGGCCAGCTACTGCGGCGCCGACGACGTCGAGTCTGTGCCGAACGTCAAGGTCTGCGCGCCGGTGGCGTGCGAAGTCATCGGGACGCGCGCGTCGGCTGGCGGCCGCGCCCTGCGCCCTTCGGCTCTCACAGGCTGTTCTCGGGTGGAGGAGGAGACAACAAAAACTGATGTTTCCGAGAGCAGCCGTTCCTCAGGGGAGGGGAGGGGAGCTTCTTTGGGGGGATCACTTTTTTTCCAGAGGGGTCGTCGACCCTCGGTCACCTTCCTGGGGATGAGCACGTGTGGGCCACAAAGGCTGCGGAGGAAAAAGAGACAGCAACAGGCGAGGCTCCGGAGGCTCTTCAGGGGTGGGGGGTCCTCGGGAGAGGGTGCTGTGGGGGCTTTCGGAGGTTTTCGAGGTGGACGTTTCTCGGAAGGGGCAGGAGGCTTTTGGAGGTTCTCGGGGGCTGGCGTTCCTAGGGGGGTGGGCGGCGGGGGTGGTTTTGGAGATTACGGGGTTTTCGGCGGTCTTTCGGATGCTGTCGAGGGGTCTCGGCTCTTTCCAGGTGGTTTGCGGATGATTCCCCAAGATTTGCAAAAAGGGGGAGGAGGAGGAGGGCCAGAGTGATAATGAACCAACGATGCTGCAACACATCCTCCCGTCCCAAGTTCCCCTCTTGCCAAATATGTATACAAGCATCTGCTCCATTGCGGGGAGCGCTCCCTGGAAAACGGAGCGTCTTTTGGGCGAGTCGAGCAGGCAGGACTCCCATTTTGAGAAAGCAGCCGCCCTGCATCCTTTGTCTAACTATTACGAGTGTCGAGATGTCGCAATGTAACGCGCATGCACGTGACAAGGAACATACCACTTTGAACAAGAGCCGCCCCCAATCCGTGCACACGCTGCACAGCCTCGTAATTCCCACACTGCACTATGAGGACGTCTCGAGCAGTAGGGCAGCTTGACAGGGATCCGCTCTCTACGTTTGCGACTGCTGCGCAAGTGTGAGTGCTGGGCAAAAGTTTTGGGCGAGAACCACGGCTTGAAATCAGTCGATGACATCCACTCCTGCCTGCGTTTTATTATCATCAATCCGCCCGCCGCTGCTGGCTTAAAATACTGGCTGCGGACCGTTCGCCGCGCTTGGTGGGTGGTAGAACGGATCGCCGCCATGTCGTCGAGCAAAATGCAGGGACACACCATGCACAAGGTCCTCTAGAAGAACCCCCTGGGTTAGGATAGTACGTCGAGGATACATCACATCGGTTGGACTGCCATGCGCATAATGTAGAACATCAGCGATCAGTGAATGGAGGCATGATGAGATCCCATACGTCTCATACGTTGAGCCAGGTGACGACCTTCCTCGCAGTTGCAACGCGGTTGGAACTGGAAACGCAAGGCCCGCTGACAGCTTGAACCACTTCGCAAATCTGGTCCTCCAGGAAGCGAAAATCGGCAAACCTCGTCCAGTGTTTACTTTTGGAGAATATCGAAGTGAGGAGTATTTGATCCCAAAAAGTGAAAAAAGGGTCCCCGCGATGGCGCGATCACGGATCACGGGGGTCTTCAATCTTCCGGTCATCGCCAAAATGGCCGAGTGAAAACAGGATTGCGACCAAGTTTTTTCCTTCAACAGACCCAACGGCGCATGTCACAGCGTATGGCATCGACTTCCAAGACGGAGGCCCAGCCAGGACCGGCCATCATTTTCCGTGTGTTGAATGTTGAAAAACCTCAGGACGATGAGGGGATAGAGGATAAAGTCGAAGCCGCCATTTGCGACGACTATAAATCCGCCTCGCCCTTCGCGAAGGAAAATGATGACGTAGATGCCTATCGTATCGGCGGGCTTTGGTCCAACGCCAGTGGTGGCCCAATCGAGGGCGAAGGCTTTGACCGCCAGCACGTTCGGATCCCGCCAATTGCGGAAGTGCCCATGGGAGCAGCGAGAAATTATCAAGATATTGTTCCGGAATCCCCACAGAGGTTGCTGCTTTCCGATTCGAATTCGGTCAGCCCTCCGTCATCGATGGCATCAGGGGCAGCGATTCGAGGGAATGTTCCCTGCGTTCGATGAGGACGACGGAGGGGGGCGCGACTGATGGGCCCGCCAGCGCGGCAATAAGACCGGCCGGCGCCGTCGATGTCGCCGGAGCTCGAAGACGACCCGCCGTCGGTCACGACAGAAAGCCAAAGAGAAATACTCCAACTACTCCGGTCAGAAACCTACCTATGGCAGAAGAGGGACCGAGGGACCTGTCGAGCACTTCGCGGAAGAGCTTTGATATGGCCCTGTCGTCCCAAACCCTGAGCGACTGGCATGGTGCGAAGCGTATCGGGCCTAAACTTTGCGGGCCCGCCAGGTCGAGCGTCTCGAGCGCGGGCGTGTTTTCCGAGCACAACGCCCACGGACAGCCCGCGCCTCGATACGGGAAGGCGGCGAAATCTCGACGTCCAGGCCTGTCGGGAGGTCGGGGGGCCCCGCCAAGCCCGCGTGGGCGCCGGAAGTGCTCGCGCACGCGTCAGGGATGCAGCGTTGATTTTCTGCGCGATGGGAGCGTGCCCCCCCCCCGGCCACAACTGCATTAGACTGCGGAACTCGGTGTCGCAGGTCGCCCAGCAATGGGAGGCCCAGGCTGCGGTCTTGAGGGTGGAAGAGCACTGCGAACTCCGCGTGCGCCACTCGGAAGTAGCGGGCCGAGATGGCTCGAATGAGACCTGGGAGAGGGGGCGCTGCAAAGTAGGATCCAGCTGGAAATTGAGCGCGCCATGGCTGAGGCCGACAGGGGTCAGGGGGCGAAACGCATGATGGAGCATCAGTGGTGCGTCCTAGAGCGCAGTGCTCCTGCTCGTGGCAGGTGCGAAGCCTAGCGGGCTGCCCGACCTGTCGAAATCACGCGAGCCAGGGCCGAGGTGGTCCTCTCGACTGGGGGTCGTGAGACTCGGGTCGCGGTGGTCGACGCTGAGGAGATGATTCAGATCAGGAAAGGCGTAAAGATCGCCATGGGAGTGGACGAGCAAGTAAAGGACAAGCCGATGGGGCGCGGCTTGCCAATCTGGGGGACCAACTGCCGTTTGCAAAAATCTCGGGGGCTCCCGTCGGGCAGCCGCGACGTCGATCGCATCGCAGCATGCCGGCGCCAGAGCCTTTTCCTTTGGTGGCGGAGGGGCAACGGCGACGGCCGATGGCAGCGGCCTCCTGCTCTCTGCGCCCCCCGCGCCCCCGACGCGCTGATTGTCGTCGATGCGACTAGCCGCGCGGGCACGGCCACTGCGATCGCGTGGGCGCAGGTTGTTGAAGAGCTCGCCGCTTCGCGCTGGATATAAGATGCCGAAGAGGGATGTTGCAGGAGAGACAGAGAGGGTGACCAGAGTCGTAGGTCCGAGCAAGATGCGCGCATGGTAGCTGAATCGGGGCAAGAAGAACGTGTCTGATATGGAGTCATGAGCGGCCGCTCTCGAGACGAGTTGCCGCGCGACGAGGGGCAAACGTGGAGGAGGAAATGGGCCCTTCGAGGGGGCGGCCCGCGGGGCCGAGGCCTCGGCGCCAGGAGTAGATTGGAGGCGCCAGGAAGGATTGCCGAGTGCGCGAGAATAAAAACAAGCGACGGGGCAGGCCTCGAGGCTGACTGAGGAAGGGCTGAGGAGCATTGAATATGATGCCCGATCCCTGGAAGAAGAGGGGGCGACTTTGCCGCGAGGACCGACGCCGCTGTCCGAAGCGCGCGCCCCTGAAGTGCCTCGGGCGACTCTGTTCGCAGGCTTGGAGAAAGACGCCCGCGACGTTTCGTTCGTGGAAGGGGGAATTCATGAATCAGCGTCCAATGCGCGTCAATGAGATTTGGCCACAAGTATGCGCGCTCGTTTCATGATCTTCTGGCGCGCAGGACCGCTGGATCGAAGGGCAAGGCCGACGCAGAGCTGATGCGTTATTTCTACACTTGGAAGATCGTGCTGGGCCAGATCCCAGCATCCAGCGAGGATCTGTGGCCAGCGCTACGAACGCGCTACACCAATCACCTCAAGAGGTGTCATTCAGTGGAGTGGGCTGTGATTCTCACGAATATCGCTTTCGAAGACGAGGCGACGAAACACAATTGCTATGGGGTCGGCAAGAGAATCGAGCATATGATGGAACGGCGATATCGAGGATATCATCGGGGGGCAATGCAATCCCATGCCCGTGGCGCCCTCGCGGAGGGCGCCCCAGCGATGCTGAAAGAAGGTCACGCAAGCCTGTTCATGCGAAGCGGTAGACACAATAAACAAGTTATCGGTCGATACTTCGCAGCCGTGAACTGCGCGACAGGACGAGGATGCCCAGTCAAGAACGACCAGTCTTCCGGCAACAAGTCGGACCCGGACTTGAAGGGGGGCGGGGGCCAAGGACCAAAGGGCTCGAGGGTTCCCAAGGTCCCGCCCCGCGCGGTCACGCCCGCTCCGAGCGGCGGCGCAGTGTCAAGGGGCGCTTCCCGGGCGTTGATGGCCTCGTGGGCCTCGAAGGACATCGGTGCACTTGAGGGGCGAGATAGGAAGCCCGACCCGTGCTGGGCCCGCATCAGGGGAAATTGTGACAATGTAGAGTGCGGCGGGAAGAATCGCCGCAAACTGACGGGCCCGGAGAAACCGGCCCGAGACAAGTGTCAGGAGGGGAAAAAACACACAGACACAATTAATCCTCGATTTCCCAGAAAATATGGGAAAATATGGGAATTGGGCGGGAAGACAAAAATCAAGGAAATATGGGAAAATATGGGGGGGTTATTTTATTTGTGTGTATTTATTTGTGTGTCCCAGGGCCCCTTCAAAGTGGGAAGAGAAGCTACTTGCCTCGGACAAGAGCCCGCCGCGGGAGCGTTTCGAAGTCTAGGAGAGAGGCGGCAAAAGAGAACGGCGCCAAGATGTGCGCGCCAGCCGAGAATAGGCCCCCAGAGGGGGGGGGAAAGGGCCGCGGTGGAATCTATAGGAAAGCGACATGAAGTGTTGGCATCTCGTTGAGGGCAAGGTTTGCCCCCGCGGTGAAAGGTGTTTCTTTCGCGCCTCCACCCTTGGCCACCCTCGGCGGTTTCGCGCAGCCTCAGGGTGTCTTTCTGTGGTGGCTTTTTGCTGATCGAGGAGGGCGCGCAAGCCCCGTCAGTCACGGGTAAGATAAGGCTGGGATGCCGGTTAGCCAGTAGTGAACGTTGTGCCCTTGGCCTACGTTGGGTATTGGGTATTGTCTCATTTCCGCAATCGGCGCTTGCGCGTGGACTGCCGGTGGGGAGCCCCGAAAGACTGGTCGATCGCCTCTTGCAATCGTCGGAGCCTTTCTCCTTCGAGAGGTCATGGAGAAGATCTTTGGCCAGACTCCTGAGAGGAACATTATCGCCCAGGGCGGGAAAATAATTCGGAAGCGGTCGAGTCAAGTCAGTTTCGAACGCGCTCCCGACCATACCGCCGGGCGTTGGTCGCATTGATCTCGGAAATCCCGGAAAGGCCCGTCAGCACCACCATAGACCATTGGCGAGGATCGGCGGGCTTAATCTTGCTCCTGAAACAAGCGGGCGGCGGCTCCAGACAAGCTGGGTCGCTGGTCAAACCGCCTTGATCAAAGCTCGTGAGCTTGAGCGGAGAAGAGCAGGTAGGCTCCGCTCTTCCGAAGGTTCTGCGTTCTGCACGCCCTTCCTCGAGGTCGCAGGCGTGCCATCCCTGCTTAACTCCGCTCTTCCCCGCGCTCCTCGTCCTTTTTACCCTCCCCTTTAGTGCGTGCGCTCTGGCCTGTCGTGGCGCGCGTAGTCTGGTGGCTCCAGGCGCGGGGGCCCATTTTGCCGCGAGGGCACGGTCCCCATGTGAGCGCTTGCATCGCGATCCGATTTGAGTCTGTGACAATGTGCGCTTCGTCCTGGACTTGGCCACTCTGCTTCGGCATGAGCCTCTGCTGAGACAGCGCGCGCTGCCGCTGCGCCAGATTTCGCGCAATTGCCGTCCATCCTTGGACCTGCCACTCCTTCAGTACAAGATCAGTGTTTCGTACACCCTAGTCGATGCTTAAGAAAACCTACTTTTTCGGCCAGAATCTTGATTTGTCTTAACGTTTCGATGTAGATCCTAAGATTTGAATAGACATTCTGGGTTTGTATTCAAATTCTGAGACTATGAATTTCTTAACCCATGATTTCTTAAGCATTTCGCAGGGTGTATTGCTGGCCATCTGGGCCAGGGGAGATGCATTGACGCCGGCTCCGTTGCTCTCTCCCTCCCTTTCTCCCTCGCTCTGCCTCTTTCCGCCTCCCTCGTTCGGCCTCATCCCCACTTGCGTTGGGCGCCAATGCGCGAGCCCCGCCAGTCTGGACCGGTATGGCGTACGCACGCGTCAGTTTACAGTGTAGTCGCGATTGGATTGAGGCACCGGCGCGACGGACGCGGGAACGTACTGCTACAGTTGGTTTTTGTTTCCGAATGTTCTACCTCAGCTCATGCACTCTTCGCCAGCTGTCGGAGACTACACGGGGTGAGACGTGTGTGGCGTTGCTCATCGTTGGTTCGCGTCTTGGGGGAAACAGCTTTCGAGCTTGAGCACGAGCCATGTTGCATCTGGACTGGGTGGGATAAGGGTGACGCAGCTCCTGGGTCGAAAGAGCCGAATTCTTATACCGCTGTTGGACGGACCACTCCCTGGTTGGACGGGCTATTCCCTGGTAAAGTTGAGTGATTCCCCAGTTGGAACCTCAACCCCTCCCAAGCAGCAAAGACCAAACCCCAAACACCAATCACCAAACGCCACCAGACCCCAAACACCAAACACTGAACCCTAAACATCACCAAACACCAAACACCAAACACCAAACCCCAAACACCACCAGACACCAGACACCAAACACCAACCACCAAATACCAAACACCAAGCACCACCAAACACCAAACACCCAAGATCAAACCCCAACCCCCAAGCACCAAACACCATACAACAACCCCCAAACGCCAAACACCAAACACCCACACACCAAACACCAAGCCCAAAACACCGAACCCAAAACACCAGCCGCAAGCACCGAACACCAAACACCAAACAACAAATACCAAACCCGAATCCCAGACACCAAACCCCTAACACCAACCCCCAATCAATAAAGCCCAAGAGCCATGAACTAAACATCATGCATCAAACACCAAACACCAAACACCGAAACCCCGAGAGAATGGGCACTTCCTGTTTCTAAACGGGTCACGACGACTCGATACGTGAAAAAAGAGAAAAAGCGGGCTCCCCTTGCCAAGGAGCACTGGGCTTTACATGGACTCAGCTCTCCGCTTGAACTGAAATGGCAATGGATTTAACCACAACCACGTTCCACCTTCCAAAACCCCATCCAACCACCGAATTGTGCAGATTACTCTATGGTCGAAGCTACAAGCTCCGCCATGGATGGCAAGGAATTCGACCAAGCCACTCGGACTCTTCCAAAATCTTGGAGACCATTGGAAACCAAAACATCGGAAAAAACGCTGTCCCCCAAGAATGCTGACAACGCTTGGGTTACAGCTCCAGCCCACTCAGGATGGAAAGGCAGCACAAGCCAGGACGTGGATCGCCCCTGCTCCGCCTGCTCCCCACCACTCCGCCCTCGGGCGGTCATAGAATCTAGGCTGGCCGTGCGAATTCTCTGCAAAACCGATTCCAAGATAGGTGCCCTGGATAAGCGATCTATCATCAAATTCTGTGCTATGCCCCTGCCGTGTCCCCTAAAACCTAAACCCTCGAGAGAACGCCACATGGCCATGGGCCACGTACGATGTATGTGAGGAGGGTGGGCGCTGGAACACGACAAGGGGATTGCTAGAGTGGAGTCTTTAAACGCCGGCTTCGTCACTACGATGTTCTGCCACTTGCATACCTCCAGCTGTAACCATCTGACTGTCTTGTCGCTGGCTCCTTCCAGCTTGAGGCGGAAATACTTCGACCGATCCGCCATAAGGTGAAAGAACAACTGGTAGAACAAGACAAAGTCATTGTATACGATTAAGATGTCATCCTTGAACCTCATGTAGGTGATGATTGCGTGCAAGTTCATGATGCGCCTCCTAACAACATGGCATTCCATGATGTTTACAAGAGCGGAATCTGCGACATCACCACTATGTATGAGTCCCATGCCAGTTCCGACTACACATCGGAATCGCCCAACCACATGTGGACTACGGACGTACTGGTTCTCCAACAAAATAGTTACTGCCTCACGCGTAACCGTGCGGGCCTCCCCATCCAAGTGCATGGTACAATCCTCAGCCAGCTCGTGGATGTCCCCGCTCATGAAAAACTCTTTTACGTCAATGCATGCGAACTTCGAGGTGGAGGTGACTAGCATACCGCCTAATCGCTCAGCGGCTTCTGCAGCGTCACGGACAATGTAACGCATCGAAGCTGTATGCGAACGCAGTTTGCGGGCCACCCAAATCGAGAGCCCTGCGAACATATACCGCGAGAGCGCGTGTACTGGTCTGAAGGTTATGGGTACTTTGTGAGTCTTGCACCGAATTTTCAAGACTGCTGTGAGAGAGGACCCGGGGATAGTCAACGATCTTGTCAGCTGTCGGTACAAGCTGTCATCCTCGAGCTGGCCGATTCTCTTAGAGACTCGTTGATATCTACGCACCACCGGGGTGATGTCGCAGTACCCGTCGTCCGCCTCCATATAGTTACCATTGGCGAAAATGCTTTCGTCGATGCCAACCTTCACGGCCTTCGGAATGAGCGTGAAACCAACCTCCTTGTCGTTTGGCACCGCTGCGTACTCGAACGAAGGACTTCGCAGCGTACGCATTGCCAAACGTACCATCGGGTACACGTTGGTGTACCTGCATCCTGTCTTCTTGGCTGCAACGGCGCGAGCGGCCGAATGAAGCAAAGATGCACCCAGATGATTAAGCCAACACTTCAAAGGAGGAGGTGCTATATGAGAGAATTCCGCCGTCGGGCAGAACTTGCACGTGATATAGTCTCGCCTGGGCTCATTGCGAAAGTACCATCTCCACAACAATTTGTTCTTGAATTCACAAATTGAGGAACGTAAGCGATCAATACGTGGGGCAATGCTCGTGCAGAAACGGTGTTTTGGATTGAACGTCGCCAATAACCAAACCACTGGCCAAGGTATTGAATTGGGAGGCTCAAGAACGCCATCAGCAGTATAGATTTTGACCCTGCCCTTGATGGAGTCGAACCTGCCTATTTGCAGCCAATCGTGCAAGGGGGCATCGCCCATGAGATGGACCAGCCTCCGCGCACTACGCGACTGATTCTTTACTTGCCTTTGCCTCGCCCACTCTTTGATTTGCCACCTCCTCTGCCTTTGCCATCGCCTTTCGGAGCGCGATGTCTTGACCATGGGCGCCAAAACTTCTTGCTCCTCTGCTCTTTTCCCTTGCCTTTGCCCTTGTCCTTGCCCTTGCCCCTGCCCTTGCCTCCCTTGGGGTGCGCAGACTTGGCGTGGTCGGTGGGCAGGGTTGCTTGGGACTTCGTGGGTTGCCCCCGGCCTGACCCGGGGCCGCCGCCGTTTTTTGCAATCTTCGCCAAAAACTTGTCTGCAGCAGGGTTCGAGGGTGCATCAGTGGGCGCGCCCATGACGTCATCCTCGCTGCGAGCAGCCAGCTCCTGGTTGACAACGTGTTTCACGGCATCGCGGAACAAGGCATTGGGGTTGGCATTCACAAGCTCCTCATCTAAAATGTCTGATTGTCTCTGGGCTTCTTTTTCTTTTTCTTTGCGGGCGGCTTCTTTGCGTTCCACCCTATTCACAACATCGGCATACATGTCCTCCAGCTTGCGGGTTTTCGTATTCTGCTCGATTTCCTTCTGCATGGGCGCGTCGAGGCCGAGCTCCGAGGCGCCGTTCGTGAAGGCCTTCGCGATCACCTCGTTGAAGAGCGAAGCGAATTTGGCTTTCGAAGACAACTCTTTCAGGCCGTCCGCTGAAGCATTCAACACCTCCGCGTCAATCTCTTTGAAATGCAGGTTCATGCCAAGATGCATCAGCCTCTTGGCCTCCCTCCTGGTGCTGCCCTGGGGGATTGTGACCTTCATCTCATAAACCGCGTCAGCCGCCTTGGAGTACTTCTCGTCAAGTTCAGCCAAAGACGCTGTACTCTTGAAGGCTCGAACTCCTGGTGGATACTTCCCCTGCTGTAGGATCTGGATGTCGCGCTTGTTGTGTTCCACCTGGGAGCGGATCGAAACGAATCGGGACACCTGTTTTTCAAAATCTCCCGCCATGCGATCCAAAGCTTTACACAACTCCGCAGGGAACTTCGTAATATTATTCGGTGTGGCACTTGCTGGTACGCCGGCTGGCTCCCCAGCGGGACGAGCAGGGGGGCCTCCATCCCCGCCACTTGCCCTGCCGGTGCTGCTCTGGGCGCTCGAGAGGCTGCTAACGACATTCTGAAAGTTACTCATCATCTTCGCATTGGCCTCCTGCGAGCTTCTCACAACCTCCAAAAACGAGCTCAATTGTTCATGCTGTACTTGCTGCTGCTGCTGAAGGATGTCCTGCTGCTGCTGCAGAAGCTTCAGCACGTGAAAGAAGTCTGCCGATCCGACAGCGTTGCTACCCGCTGCGTCGCCGACTCGTGGTACTTTGGGCTCCCTTTCGATAGCTTGTATTGCCTCGGCAGCAGATGAGCGTTTGTCATTACCCGTCGCCATGGAGTGAAATGCAATCGAAACTCCGAGAGAATGGGCACTTCCTGTTTCTAAACGGGTCACGACGACTCGATACGTGAAAAAAGAGAAAAAGCGGGCTCCCCTTGCCAAGGAGCACTGGGCTTTACATGGACTCAGCTCTCCGCTTGAACTGAAATGGCAATGGATTTAACCACAACCACGTTCGGCCTCTTTCCGCCTCCCTCGTCCGGCCTCATCCCCACTTGCGTTGGGCGCCAATGCGCGAGCCCCGCCAGTCTGGACCGGTATGGCGTACGCACGCGTCAGTTTACAGTGTAGTCGCGATTGGATTGAGGCACCGGCGCGACGGACGCGGGAACGTATTGCTACAGTTGGTTTTTGTTTCCGAATGTTCTACCTCAGCTCATGCACTCTTCGCCAGCTGTCGGAGACTACACGGGGTGAGACGTGTGTGGCGTTGCTCATCGTTGGTTCGCGTCTTGGGGGAAACAGCTTTCGAGCTTGAGCACGAGCCATGTTGCATCTGGACTGGGTGGGATAAGGGTGACGCAGCTCCTGGGTCGAAAGAGCCGAATTCTTATACCGCTGTTGGACGGACCACTCCCTGGTTGGACGGGCTATTCCCTGGTAAAGTTGAGTGATTCCCCAGTTGGAACCTCAACCCCTCCCAAGCAGCAAAGACCAAACCCCAAACACCAATCACCAAACGCCACCAGACCCCAAACACCAAACACTGAACCCTAAACATCACCAAACACCAAACACCAAACACCAAACCCCAACACCACCAGACACCAGACACCAGACACCAAACACCAACCACCAAATACCAAACACCAAGCACCACCAAACACCAAACACCCAAGATCAAACCCCAAACCCCAAGCACCAAACACCATACAACAACCCCCAAACGCCAAACACCAAACACCCACACACCAAACACCAAGCCCAAAGCACCGAACCCCAAACACCAGCCGCAAGCACCGATCACCAAACACCAAACAACAAATACCAAACCCGAATCCCAGACACCAAACCCCTAACACCAAACCCCAATCGATAAACCCCAAGAGCCATGAACTGAACATCATACATCAAACACCAAACACCAACACACCGAAACCCAAACACCAGAGCCCAAATCCCCAAACCCCAAACACACAACACCAAACCCCAGACACCAGACACCAGACACCCAGGCCAGGCGGGATCCGGGCCGAGCTCACGCGTGGCCCCCAATAATGGCTCTTCTTGCCGAGTGCAAGCGCGTTAGGGAATGAGTTCCCGCGAGTGCGGATCGGGCCGCAGCCGCCACCCAAGGCGCGCATTCCCCTCACGGCAGATTGCCAAGTCTTCTTCCCTTCCATCTGGCGCAGGCCAGGAGGAGGCCCCTCAACGGCCCCTCCCCTTGGGCCGAGGGCCCCGTGCTTCGCACACATCGCTCCGCAGCTCGAAGGTCGACGTGGAGGAGTATCGGGACGTAAAGGGATCTGGCGGAGGGCGAGGGGGGCGCAGGGGGGAGGAGGAGGACAGGCTGGGTGAGCTCGCGCCATATCTGACAGGATACCCCCTCACCCATCCCTTCCCCTTGATCTCTCTCTATCCGCCGACGGGTGTCGTGGCGGACCTGGACCTCACCCAACGGATCACAATCCACCTTCCCAAATAGCGTGCGTAATAAGAAAAGCGTACGCGTGAGAAAAAGGGCCGTGCTCGGACAGGATCCGGGGAGAGAGGAGACCAGTGCTCAGATTGAGCACAGTGGAAACCCATGCCAAGAAATACCCTGCTTGCCTCCCGGGTGCGCTGGATTTCTTGGGTTGCGTGACGTTCCCATACAGAAATAATTCACATCCCAGGGTTTCAGGGTTGGCTTTCTTGTGGAAGGTTTCCGGTGGTAGAGCTCCTCTTGCAACTGCGTGTGAAAAGGTTTCCGCAGCTGTCGTGGCTCAGGGCGGGTTGCGCGGGGCCCCGCCCGCGCGCCGCCGCAGCGCAGCCGCCGCGCGGGGGGCCTCTCGGGGCCGCCATGTTCTCGAGCATGGGCTCCAGCGTGGTGGGCTTCGGCGGCGGCGCCCCGATGGCGAGCACCACGAGGATGGCTCCTGGCCGTGGGGATGGGTGCTGCGACCAGGATAGCCGGTGGGGCGGAACGAGGGGCATGTGCTTTAAGCCGGAGCTCGTGGAGCCGAACTGGTCGTACGTGGGCGCTGGCAAGGGCGGCTACGAGAAGGTAGAGACGTACAACTACGTCGGTGAGGGCGCTGGCTCCTACGATAAGGACTACTTCAGCCAACACGTCGTTTACGGATGGCGGCTGCGGAGTTGCTGTCTTTTCTTCCTCTGCAGCGCAGTGTTGCTTGTGCTCTTCACGGTTTTCGCCTCTTATCTCGAGACCTTGTGGACAGACGTGTTGCCCAGCTTGCTGCCAGGCGCAGGATCAGTAGACGACATCAATCCCATCGGTAAGCTCACTGGGAATTTCACGCAGGGTCTCCAAGACGGTGCCGGAAGCACGGGGGTTTGCACCGCTGCAGGGAAGGATTGCACCAAAACCAAGTGTTGCGTGAACCAGTCTATGAGGTGTTTCGAGAAGAATGAGCACTGGGCAGGATGCAGGACGTCCTGCAGCCCTGGCATATTTTTGGAGGACCCGCCGCAGCACAGAACCCGCTGGAACTGCCTGCTTATCGACACCAAAGGGGCTCAGGGTCTTCTTGATCAACCTGGAAGCACGAGCGCCACGCCTGCGACGGCTCCGTCATCGACTCCGTCGCCTTTCGAGCCATGGCCGAAGGTACTCGCGGAGGGCGATGACTGCCTCCTCGATGGCAGCACCGGCACATGCGCCGCGGGGACAACCTGCAGTCCTGGGCTGGCGAACCCAGTGTGCACGAGGGATCTGATTGCGCCGAGTCCAGAGAGCGAAGCTACCCCCGATGCGCCGGTGGTGACTGGTGTAGCTCCCGACAAGGTTCGGCTACGCGTAAGAGTAACCCTTCGTCGGAGCGGCCTTGGGTGCGGGCCGACAGGGGTCCCCCCAGTACTGGCTTGCCCGCTTGGACGTGCCCCCCCCCGAAGCCGCGCACCGAAGGTCACACTTGCCCAGGGTCAGTCTTGCGTGCAGCCGAAAGGTGAGCACGAAGACGTGCGAGGCTGTTACGATAGGGGGGAAGACGCTGATGCTGGAACAGACGACTGGCATTGTCGTCGGGAGCACTGTCACCATCAGTAGCGGTGCGACCTCCGAAACCGGGACTATTGCTGCATTGGAAGACGGAGTGATCACTCTTGAGAAGCCGTGGGCTAATTCTTACCCGTCTGGCTCGAACATCGTCATTGTACAGGTGGAGGACGCTGTGGATGATGACACTGGCATCGAGAGTGGCTTCGCAAAGTCCAACCACTTCACCACTGTGAGGGGCCAGATCCCAGCAGGGGTGACCGAGCTCCCAGTCTTGACGTACAGGGGGTTCGCCGTCGGGGACAGCATCCTCATTGAAAATCTCGGCGCCCCCCCTGGCGAGCAGAAGGAGATCACCGCCGTGAGCAAGACGGCGGATGAGCCCAAGCTCGTTGTTCGCACGCCGACTGAGAAGGCTTACGCCGGAGAGGCGAGAGTCACATTGCTCGGGCCGCGTACCCTGCCAGAGCCGCCAGAGCTCGAGCCCGCACAGGACAGGGCGATGGCATTTGAGGATGGGCTCGACCTTCCCGAGTCCCCCAAGGAGGACACTGAGACGGGAATGATGCCGATGGCGCCGGCGCCGCGAGCAGGGAAAGGGCGACACCGCAGGGAGCCCACGAACGACATCCCCGATGATATCCCGGAGCCGCCGAAGGACGGGACAAAGTTTGATTGCGCGCAGGGCTTTGAGAATTGGGACGCGGGCTGGTCCGACGACAAGAAGTACTACTGTTGCAAGTACTACGGGCGAGGATGCCCCCCTGAAGAGACCACAACGCCCAAGCACGACTGCGCGGCCGACTTCGACGATTGGGAGACCAAGTGGAACAGTGACAAGCAGTTTTATTGCTGCAAGTATTATGGCCGTGGCTGCCCGGATGCGCCATCCATCTGCGACGCAAAGTGCGAGTACAAGGGTGTCACCCTGACCTGCAGCGAGCGCGTCCAGTACTCTGCCACGCACCAGTTCCGCGGGCAGGCCGAGGTCTGCTCCCTGGCCCACACGCAGGTGCTTACCGAGTGCAACGTCTGCAAGGAGTGCCCCCTGGAGGAGACGGACTGCGAGAAAAAAAAGAGTGAATTTCCTTACGACTGCGACGTGGGTTTCGAGACGTGGCAGGAGTCTTGGTCTCCTGGCGAGCAGCGATGGTGCTGCGACAACTTTGGAAAAGGGTGTCCAGGCCCTACATCCGCCGAGCATCTGCCAGCGTGTGCCACAAATTGCGTCCACGACGACGGTACCATGAAGACGTGCGGCGAGTGGATTCAGACCGTGGCCACCGAGGACTTCCCGGGCCAGGCGGGGTCCTGCGAGAGCGCCCTCGATAGGGTCCTGAAGGACTGCCCGGTGTGCACCGTCTGCGGCCTCGAGGAGTCGGGCTGCGCGGACGCCCCGCCGGGCGGCGGCCCGCCCTCCGTGCCCGACGCCGCGGCCGAGGCTGTGCCGGGCCCGCCCTCCGTGCCCGACGCCGCGGCCGAGGCTGCGCCGGGCCCGCCCTCCGTGCCCGACGCCGCGGTGGACGTCGAGGCTGCGCCGGGTTCGCCCGCTCTGCCCGACGCGTCGGCCGAGGCTGTGCCGGCCTCGCCCAGCGTGCCCGACGCCGAGGCCGAGGCTGCGCCGGGCCAGGGTGTCGCCTCGGAGCCCGTGGAGTGAGCGGCTGGCCTCCGAGGCAAGAAGGACTGGTGCTGCGAGAACCTCTGCCTCGGCTGCGGGCCGTGGGCCGCAGAGGCTCCAAGCAAGCGCTGCGACCTGGTGATGTGTGCAGCAGCAGCGTGGGCTGCGGCTCGCTTCAGAACTGAATAGCCAGGCTTTCGCTTTCTCCGCTGATAGCAGTCGCGCGCAGCACATCCTGCTTCCGACCAGGAAGCTGGACACATATAGACGCGGCTGGCCTGGGCGAGAGTTGAATACACATGTGGCCAGATGTCTGTCTTTCCCGCGCTCGGCCCGTCTATGGCCAGGTACCCTGCTCCTCCGTGTTACATGCGTACACAGTCAGTGGACTCCGCGTTGTGAGCATGTGAATCCGGTCGTGTGTGTGTGTGTGTGTTCCAGGTTCTTGGTATATTGTATTTGTGCCGCGGAAGTTGCTGGTGTCCTTCTCCTCTCCCTCGCCTCCCATTCTCCCGCCCTCCCGTCTACCTTTGCCTAACGATCCGCCCTTCGTGCATCCTGGCGGCAAATCAAGCCTTCCAGTTAATGCTCCAACTACATCCGTTTCAAGGGGCGCGCAAAGCGCACCCCTGCGTGATTGCCCCCATCAATGGTGGGAGGTTGTTTGTGTAGACTGGCTGACAGGCAGCAATGTATGAATTAGATAATAGTTGGTGGGTGATGGGAGGGTGATATGATTGGAATGGTAGCGCGTGAGTGCAGGCAGTGCTCAGAGCATGATGATGCTTCTGGTTCCTTGCAATTCGACTTATTTCGCGCTATGTAATTTCAGAGCTTTCGGCGGACTTGGCGCTGGGACCAATGGTGTCTGTACGCATAACTCGGAGAAGGGAGCGATGATGCCGATGATCAGTAGACAAGGGTGGAGGAGGAGAGGGGGAGGAGGAGGATGAAGAGGAGGAGCGGGAAGGAGCAGAGTATGCTGAGGAATACATGGGATCGAGGGAAGCAGGATCCCAAGAGTTTCTTACACCAGGTGGGTGGGTTTGCGCACGGGCAGGTGGGTCAGGCTGTCGGTGCCCTGCCCAGGCCCCCGCCGCCCAAACCTCCGAGTCAAGAAGACTACGCAGAGGGGTGGCGCCTGGCATCCAGCTCACGCTTTGGAAGGTGGTCCGCCAAGCTTGAGGGCGACCTCTGATTCCAGGGAGTGTTAAACATTGTAAGCCGTGACCTGCTTCGCCGAGCCTTGATTTCTGAGGAGGAGGAGGAGGAGGAGGAGGAGGATGGGGGACGGAGGAGGGGGTCAGGAGGGATAGTAAGGACACAAGGGGGACGGACCAGGATGGACGACGTGATGGGGGTAATGGCGGGCATGAACGGGGAGGATGGAGGATGAAGAGGAGAAGGAGGATGAGCAGGAGGAATGAGGCGCAATGATGAGTAGAAGGCGATGGAGCAGGAGGGGGAGGAAACGGAAACTTTGGGGGGGCGAGAAGGAGAAGGAGGACGAGGAGTGGGAAAGAGGATACGATGGAGGCGGGAGGAGATGGCGGACGAGAGCGAGGAGGATGAGAAGGAGGTGGTGGGGTGGAGGCAACTCCTCCCAGTCATCCCTCACCTCCTCATGCTGCAGGGGGAGGCAGACGATGGCGAATGTCGGGGGCGCGGGCAGGCAGTCGGACGGTTCAGTACACGTGGGGGGGTCTTCTGGGTCCCCAGCCTCCTCCATCCTTCCCCCATGCTCTTCGTTCTCCTCGTCATCCTGTTCGCTATCCTCGTGTTCGTCATCGGTGTCCTGTTTCTTCTCGCGTCGTCGATATCCGAGTCCTCCATACATTGTTTACCCGCATGCATATATGTATGCTGGCCAGCGTGGACCCCAAGCAATGTGGTTCAAGCAGCTTATGATGTGCAATATCGAAGTCGCCTACGGCGAATCACCGCCGCCCCCTGCCTTGTTGGAAGCGCCTATGTGGCCGAACGTTTAGGCCAGATCTGCCAAGCTATCGGACCATGTGTTCCCCGAATCGGTTTGGAAAGCTTCCGGGGAACACGTGGGCATCTTGAAGGTCATCTTGGCCGTCTGGAGGCCATTTTGACCCTTTCGGGCCTTCTGGGAGGACGTCTTGGAGGGCTCTTGGGCCGTCTTGGCCATCTTGAGCGTCTTGGAGGCCTCTTGGGCAGTCTTGGGGGCATCTTGGGGCCGTCTTGGGCCTCTTGGGCGGTCTTTGGGGGCATCGAACGGCGACGGTTGCCGACGGCCCAACGACGAACGACTACAATCGGGCGACGGACGACGTACGACGAACGACAACGACGACGACGAACGTCGAACGACGAACGGCGAACGACAAAGAACGAGCGACGAAGAACGAACGGGGACCAGGACGACGACGAACGACGAACGACGAACGGCGAATCACGACGAATTGCGATCGACGGGCGACGAACGTCAAACGACGCCGCACACCCAGGCGTATCGCAACGCGACCACCGCGCGGGTGGGCGGTTGGGGGGGGGTCTGCGTGAGAAGAAATTGGAACCCTTTCTTCTGGCTCGGCGACTTTAAACGGAGAAGGTTAAAGGCGAGATATAAATCGAGCATGTACCGCTGCCGTGCCTGGCTCAAGCCGGGCCCGGCATGATATGTGACTGTGCCTCACTGAGGCGCACTACTTGCATCTGAGATCGGAAAACATCCTTTCCATTGACGATGCCCATCTTACTCTTTACTCCAGATCCCATGCTTCGTCTCGCTCTCTTGCTCATGCGCTATGAGCCTAAGCCTGGGATATGGAAGCGCCTAAGGCGGACTGTATACCTAAGCTTACCAGCTTGTTTTCGACTTGGTAGCGGAGCTGGCTACACTCTCGTGTGGCTGGCTCTCGCTCTGATTCCTGTAATCCACGGCACAACTTGGTGGACTACTACTACGGTGGAATACCATGTTGCGCCGGCTCTGCGAGGAGCGGAGCCAGTCCGCGATCGAGCTAGCGGGGCAACCCGCGAACTCGAGACGCTCTCTCCTACTTCACTGCGCTACTTCACTCCCGACTTCCACCAGATGCCAATCGGCAACTCGATCGAGAACGTGGTCACCCTGCGGGGCTACCCGCAGCGGGGCCACCTGCATCCCGTGCCGGTCAGGCGCCTCACGGCTACCACGCCAGAGCCTGACAAACCACAGCCCAAACCAATCACCGAAGCCGAAATGCACATGCATTGGATCAAAATAACGATCTTCGGCATTCTGTGGGTAATAATGGGATGTGCTGTGGGATACATGCGGCAGGGGATGGACGACACGCGTACTACTGGCCCTTCATGGGACCCTGCCGGTACTACGCCTTTTCGCGAATATGTTCGCGAAGTACATGCATGGTTAAACGTAACGAGCGGCAATATGACACCACCACAACAAGCTGCAGCACTACAACGAGGCCTTCAAGGTCTGGCTCGTCGTATCGCCATGCAGGTCCCCTCCCAGATCATCAATTATGGTGTAACTGTCAATGGACAGCCAACGGATGCAGTAACCTACATACTGTACTTACTGAGCACCAAATTTGAAAATCTGGAAGATGAGCGCCAGCTCAACTCTGGCACGGCCCTTATCGACTTCCGCGTCGAAAGGGGCGAGCGAATCGACTCAGTATTAGCTCGATTCGAGATGGCCCGTGACGAGGCTAACTCTGTTGGCTTTGTCATCCCCAACTTTCAGATCCTAACGCTGATTCTCTTCAGAGCGTTAGGCGTTGGCGCGTCACGAGCCCAACACCTGCTTGAGCCCTTCAATCATCAGATGCCCCGAACACAAGCAGACTATGACAGGCTGTTGACCAGGATGAGGAACTACGGACATGTTGCCGAGCGCTCTCCTGGTAACATAGCGGGTATCTTCACAGGGCACCACTCACATGCAGGTGTTTACGCCACGACTGCGGGGTCACCCGCTGGTC
Organism: Prorocentrum cordatum; assembly: GCA_963575745.1. NCBI lineage: Eukaryota > Dinophyceae > Prorocentrales > Prorocentraceae > Prorocentrum > Prorocentrum cordatum. Next base: position 766,424 of record CAUYUJ010008668.1, on the reverse strand, counting down.
CTGGCGAGCCAAATCCCTGGGCTGACCCAGCCGATATGCCCAACGAGGCCACTGCCCTTCTAGGGCAGACCGGCCAGGTATCGGCAGAGGCAGCTGAGGCAAACGCCTGGTCGAACTACTCGCCAGGCGCCGCCTACACTGCAAGCCCGCCCTCGGGCACAACCCTCTGGGGCCAAGCGGAGTCATCCGCTCAATGGTCTCAGCCACCCTCACCGTTTGAATCTGGCACTGACACAGATACTTCATCTGACGATGAGCACAATGGAATAGTCTCTGCTGGTAATGACTATCCAGCGGACGACACTCACCTTTCTGAACAGCAAAGGGCGGAAGCCGCCTTTATGGCTTATCGCAAATCAAAACGCCGTTGGAGGCGCTTTATGAAGAAACCAGTCAGAAAAGTGAGACGTGCAGTACGCCGACATTTCAAACAATTTGGAAAGGGTCGTGGTAAAGGGGGTCGCAGACGCCGTATGCATGGTAGGGGTATTACTGCTTTCCTCACGTCCTTAACTGATATGGCTTTTGAAGAAGTTCTTATCGGAGGCAAAGGTCGGGGTCACAGGCGGACCTCCGGTAAGGGAAAGGGGCGGAGGGGCAACCCTAGGGACGCTTCTGGTAATACTATGAAGTGTCATACATGCGGTAGCACAGAGCATTTGCGCGATCAATGCCCGAAGGGGAAAGGAAAGGGATCCGTACACTTGGCTCAAAATTCTTTTATGGATGACATAGATTACATTGACTACGAGTTTTACGTCAATCCAGAAGCGGCTCCCGCTGCGGGCTCCTCCACGTATTACGTGATGGCCCGCTATGCTGAAGCAACTGTGGCCCTGGAAGACTACGCAGTGACCCTCTTCGACGAGTTCCACGGCTGGGACGAGGTCGATGAGATTGCGTACAATGCTTGGTTCGGTCTTCCAGCGGGGCCACCCGCCGGTGACGAGGTCTCCGAAGCCGAGACTGTCCCGGCAACAGAGGAAGAACTCACCGCCGCGCTGGCCCCACAAGTGATTGGCATGCCGTTGCTGCCAAATCCGTCGTGGGCTGGCTCGGAGATGGGAGACGCCGATGACGAAATGCGGGGCCATCCCGCGTATTCCGACTCCGAAGAATCCGAAGAAGATTATAACGACATGCTCCAAGAGCAGGTTTCAGAAGCAATCCGACTCTTGAGTGCGCCAGCACAGCAGCAGATGACGATGAACGAACTGCTGTCGCACCCAGGAGTTGCCCGTCTACGTCCATACTTGGATTCGAACATGTCAGCATCTCAGATGCTTAAAGCACTCCAAGCTCTAGCGGGGTCACCCGCCGAAGAGATGCTAGACACAACAGCGGGGCCACCCGCTTGGTCTATGGATGTATTCATGCAAGGTTGCGATCAAATGAACATTAACGACCTCTCGATGGAGCAGTTAAATGACATCGGATACTTCAGAAGCCCGTATCAAAACGTGTTCATGGTCCAGGACAGCTCAGAGGACTCGGAGGACATGCGGTACGCCAAGAGGGACAGGCGACCGTCGCCTCCCCGAGACTCAGAGCATGACGATCAAAGGCCAGTGACACGTGGTAGTGCGTCAGCGGGGCCAGCCCGCGGAAGGAGCCGCTCAGCTCCTAGACGCCCTACGCATGATGAATCGGGCTATCCATACAGCACTGAGCACTCCGTTGGAGTATCTGCTCAGCAGGTGCCGGATTGGTACATCCAATGGTACCCCGGCTACTCTATGGATACTCTTCGGCACTGGTATTCTAAGGAATACTGTGCCAAAAGGGACGAGACTGGCGCGATAATCCGTACCAAGGGCGGCAAGACCAAGACGCCAGAGGCCTGGGACAAAAGGGCGAAGAAGCAGGAGATCATCACTGACCGCAAAACGTACAGAAAGCAAGTATGTCAGTGTGAGCCCTTTAAAGGCCACATGCGCAGGTGTCCGATGGACCGCCCCTCCAGGAGCCCTCACCATGGAGAGACCCCGTGGAATTGGTCTCATGGAGACGACGCGGGTAACGTCCATGATCCGAACAAAGAGGTTCCTGGAGGAGGAAAGCGCATCACAGAGGCCGATCGCGTCCCTATGACCGAAGAGGTGGCCAACACCGTCAAGGAAAATTGGGCAAAGCTTCCCAATGACCACCGCCTCAAGGAATGGAACCGCCGATTCCATAAGGAAGCGGGGTCACCCGCAGAATCCAGCAAGGAAGCGGGGTCACCCGCAGAAGCAGCACCAGCCGCTGGATCTGCGGACGAGTGGATAGACGTTGCCTCTGCTGCCGGGTCCGCCGCCGGCACTGACCGCACTGAGCTAAATGAAGAGTGGGCGGCGGAAGACGGTTCAGAGAATCCATTCCCTGACGGAAGCGCCTGCTGGTACTTCAGCTCTTCGGCGCAGAAGTGGCTCATCACGAGGGTGCTCTACCGCCATGAGAATGGCAAATACAAGCTGGCCATAAAGGGTGTTGCCGACATCGACCAGATGAGGCAGGTTACCCATGATCATGGCCAGCCAGAAGGCCCTCCGAGAGACCCTCCTGGTCCACGACCAGGCAAGAGCAGCAGACCACCTCCAAGACCTAGAGCCGACTCCTCGTCGTCACCGACTCCGGCGAAAAGGCCCTCGTCCAAGAGCCCCGAAGACACGCAGGGACGGGCGAAGGTCAGAGCGATCGCCAAGATGGACGACCCTGAGCCGGCAGATCCTCCTGGTCTATCCGTGACAGAGAGGAAGAAGGTCTTTGCTGGACCATCGACTCCGATGCCTCCAGTGACCCAAGGCGATGTCAAGGACGAAGCTCGCGACAAGCCTAAGGCAGCGTTCCGAGGTGACTGGACTCCAACACTGCATCAGCCACGCCTTGCACCACGACCAGGTTCGGCACGAATGAAAGCGCAGCCGAAGCCCGAAGCTGGGATGAGGTCGGTGCGGGCAGAAGCGGCCGCCAAGGCTAAGGAGGACAAGGGCTCTGCGGGGCCACCCGCTAAAGCGGCGCCAGCCGTAACAGCGGGGACACCCGCAGAAGGCACTCTCTCCAGAGAAGAACGCTTCAGAGTCCTCAAAGAGTTTGGCGACCAACAGAAACTGACTGATGATGCAGCTGCTGACAAAGGTCGCCAGAACCCTGGCGCGGAGTCATCTGCAGGAGCTGCCTCGTCAGCCGCAGGTTCTGCAGGGCCACCCATTAAAGCGGCGCCAGCTGCATTAGCGGGGCCACCCGTCAAGGCGCCGCCGGCTGCATTAGCGGGGCCACCCGCACCATGGCAGCCAATAATGTCTGTTCTGAGGGTCATTCCTTTGGAATGCAAGTTGTATTGGCAAGGCATTGTAGACAAAGGCCCGAGGCAGCCCATCAACCCACGAGTCACTCCAGACGACACGGACCGATATGAAGTCATTAATTGTCCGGTTCGTCGTAATTTCAGGTGTCACAATGACTGGGAGCGCGAACAACAGAAAGTGGGAAACATGCTGCGAGACAGGCCGCCACTACGTGTTGCGCAGCATAGAGAATCGCTCCTGAAGGTCATGCAACAGAACGGCGCTGATCCGACCCTGCCGAGTAAGGAGCAGATGACCAAGATATCGATCTGGTTTTCGACGGCTCTACGCCACAGTCCATATTATAAGGACAAACACAACCGATACTTCGAGAAGGTCAGCACTTTCGATCCGTACGACGGCTGGGTTGTCATTGACGATCTGCTGGCAAACTGGCAGGAAAATGATCAGTATAAACACTATCGTGACATGCACGAAGTGCTGATCAAGGGCAGGCCCCACTCGTCATTCGTGTACTGGGTGCTGCTAAACTGCTGTGAGATAATTGACCATCACGGCATGCAGAAGGGCAGGCTCCAGATGAAGTGCGTTGATGATAGCCTGCTGCTGCCGAAAAGGTTTCAACCAACGAACCGCAGGCCACAGTACTTCATCAGAGCTACGAATGGCCACAGCAGTCCAGGCGTCCACTGTCCCGAGTCGTTGTTCAGGCCGATCACAACATGGGCGAAAGAACCGGACGACCCGGTATATTTCATCCACGGGACGCAGTGGGAGTATGTCAAGGACATTCTTGCTAATGGCTTGTCATGCCTCGCACAGGACAACCCGAAGAGGAAAGGGGGGCGCCAATTTGTGCATGGCTGCCCCTACCTCCCGGGCGACCCGAGGATTCAATCGGGCATCCGTCCTGACTCGGAGGTGCTCATATTCTGCAGCATCAACAAGATGCTGTCCAGTGGCTTCTCTCTATGGAGATCAGCAAATGACATAGTCATGACACGGGGCCACGACGGGCGTATACCGCCCGATCATATCCTCCAGATAGTGAGCATTGCGAAATATCGGGTCGGCGAAGCCTGGACCAATCCGCTGTTTTATGACAAGACGCGGAGGCGGGGCCAACCCGCGGACAGGATTCGCACTGATGACTACCTGCCACTTAAAATGTGTGACAGAACTGTGGCGGTAATGGAAGATCATGCCATGTACCTCAAGGGCTGGGCTAAGACGGACGGTCGTCCATTCAATTTGGTCATGACCGAGCAAGATGTTGCTCCACGACCGTTCGAGACACAGACAGTCCTCATGATGAATGCCCAGGAGGACGAGGTCATGCCTGAGGCGGGGCCACCCGCAGGAGCGGGGACACCCGCCGTAGACACCTCGGACGGTTCATGGCAGCAAGTAGTCACACCGGTGGCGACGGTAGCATCTCCGTGGCGGCCGGACCAGCAGTCTTGGGTCCACGCTCTCAACAGCCATTTGACATCAGCTGACGTCTCTGGACTGACCGATCAGCTATACCGAGCTGACCCGTGGGCGGTGCACGCAGGTATCCAAGATGCACAGCAGAGGAACCTGCGCCCTCCTGCGGGGCCACCCGGCATCCTAGGGACACAACCACAACGCCCTCCGCAGCAAGCTGGAGGCGCGAGGTTTGTCCCCATGAGCGGATCAGATGGTGGCTCGCCGTATCGGACTCCGCCGTCCGAAACGAGCGAAAACAGCTTGTGGCAACGACTCCAGGCGATTCGCGGGAATCCGACGCTCGCAGCGGCACTCCAGGCGACCACTCCCTTCGGCACTCCGAGGGGTAGTGAAGGAGGAGTGGCTGCGGGGTCACCCGCCGAGCGAACGCCTGCGGAGTCGTCCGCACGTGCGGGGCCACCCGCTGATGGTCAGCAGGGCTCAGACTACGAACGTCGGGCGGCCACCTTGAGAGCACAGGCTACCTTTTTACAGCAACAAGCTGATAGAGTGCCCAGCCTGTTGCGGAACCGCAACATAGATGTTACGAATCATGGCAACTTTCGGCCTCTCTGGAGCTGGACCTCCGATGATGCTCCGAATGCAGATCCCACGAATCCACATCGACAGGTGTTTATTCCAGGGATAGCATCACACCCAATATATGGATGGGACAATCATGGACCAGCAGAGGCACCGGCCATGGATGCGCCGATGTACCCGGAGTACTACGCGCAGATGAATAACACTCCTATGATTGCGGGGCCACCTGCGAACGAGTACACTCGGAATCTGGCCAATGAGATGTACCGTTTGCAGTTTACACGAGCAGTTGACACGCAGTCTATGCCGCACTACGCCTACATGCCCACGCCGACGGACCCCGAGACCGTAGTTCAGCCAGCTGGTCTCGCGGTGCCAGCCGCTCTGGGCAGCATGCCAGACTACATTCGCGACGTGCACAACACGCAGCAAGCGATACTGGCATCTAGGCAGCAGGTTCGGGACAACGCTAGGCTGCGCCAACAGCGCGCGATCCAGAGAAGGATCGAGCGTGAGAACCAAGCGGGGACACCCGCAGGTGCGGGGCCACCCGCTGAACAGATAGACAGACTGCCACCACCGACGCCATATCGGGAGGGCGAAACTACTTTCGAGCGTCAGGCTCGGACTCGCCCCGACGTGCCCACGCCAGTCATTTCAGATTACAATTTCACACAGTGCCCGATCTGTATGGACCCCTACGAGATGGGCACCACGGTGTGGAGACTGGCATGTGGACATTTCTTCCACGATATATGCTGGGATCGTGTTGCACAGCAGCACGTCCGCAATCAGCGGCCAGGTACGCCAAACGAGGCACCTTGCGCTGTATGTCGTGGGCCGGGCATAATCACAGCACACTTTCCGTATGCTGGACAGCGCGACGCTGAGTCGGAACAGGCGCGCCAGCAGGAAAGGTATGTGGTGGATGCTCGGGAACTGCGCCGGCTGCGGGAAGCAGTGGAGGCACTAGAGGCTCGAGCCGCCTCGGCGGAGCCATCCGCACGTGCCCCAGCTGCACAGACACACCCATGGCCAGCGCCAGAGCAAGGCATCCAGATGCCAATCCTGCCTACGCTTCGAGCACAGGGGCCCCCAGCAGCGGGGCCACCCGCCGAAGCGACTCCCGCCGCTAAAGCGGGGCCACCTGCTGAAGCGGCTCCCGCCGCCAAAGCGGGGTCACCCGCAACGGGGCCTCCGAATCCAGGATTCCTGAGAGCAATGGAGGCCAATATCAGGCGGAGCGGCAGGAGCGGAGGTGTATCCAGAACCTCACGTGTAGAGAGCCCGGTGAGTGCTAGGAGCCGGGCCAGTGCGGAAAGCGCTGAAGCAGCCCAATTCCACAATACCTTCATGATCAACACGGAAGGGCTGACTTACACACGTGACATCACGGATACGCTTCCGCCAGGAGGTGAGTGGACCTCCACACTCTCCGCGAATTACTGGGTCCTTGAACAGGAACCAATCACCGTGGAGGAGCGCCGCCAATATGAGCAAATATGGTGCACCGAGTTAACAATGAGCCAGTGGGTGCTGGAACAACGCCTACTGAAAGGCACGCTCGGTTCACAGATTACGTACCATAGTGATGACCACGGTACGATGGCTCTGGCGGCGCGGACAGGGACATTCTTCCCCGACGAAGACGGAATGCCCTGCATATCGTTCATGCTAGACATTGGCTCCAACGTGAACATCATCGGAGCTAATACAGCACGAACCTTTCAGGAGGTTATGGCCAGGTACAATCACAGACCGGCCATATGCACACTGAGCAAAACCCTCTACATCAATGGTGTAGGTGAGGGTGCTGCGATCTGTCGGAAAATGGGCAACTTCAAGATCGGGGTGCAATACGCCAATGAGGCAAGCCCCCGCATCGAGGAGTATGCTTCCAACATCGCAGAGGGCTCAGGTGCAAACCTCCCAGCCATCTGGGGCCTGAGTGCCATGGAAGCACGTGACACAATTATCGTGCTAAAGCCAGGCTTCCAGAAGGTTATCTTCCCCAGCGGAGAGTATACTCTTAAGCTGGGGAAGGGCGCCAAGGTCCTGAGGGCAAAGAAGACCCCCTCAGGACACCTAGCCATTCCCTGCGGATTGTATGACGGGGCTAAAAGCCAGACGGTCACCAACACCTTCACAATCCGCAGTAGTCATGACGGCTACACCGAGACGGAGAACGACGAGGACTCCGTCAATGCGGGGCCACCCGCCGGTGTAGGTGCGGGGTCACCCGCTGGGGTAACAGCGGGGCAACCCGCGATGGGACAGTCCATGACCGTTACGACTGATACGTTCATTGTCGAGCCGTATCTCGACAAGCAGCTCCTGAAGGACACGACCCGTGCGATCGTAGACAGGACGCTCGACAGCTGGTGGAAAGGCCAACAGTGTCCTGAAGGGACCTGGCCACACATGAAGGATGCCCTGAAGTCTAAGATTTTCTGGGCAGTCCAGGAGGCGGTGAATAATTGGTCGCCTGAGAACCAAGCGGGGCCACCCGCGACACCGCCACCACCACCAAGCTGCACGGGCGGAGGTTCGACGGACCTTGCGGGGCCAACCCGCGTGGAGATCGTGAGCGCAGCCGCACCAGTGACGCCTGCGGAGTCATCCGCTAACAGCATGCCCCTCTGACGGGGGCAGGCGGGCGCGCCGGCGGCGCTCGCTTGCGAAGAGAAGCCGAATACCGGCCTCCTCGCGACATACGTTGGCCGCGCTGAGGCCCGAGAAGAAAAATACCATTCAAAATGCCTCGTCATCGAAGATATTCGCACAGCTTGCGCTGAACTCCGAACCCGTGGATATATATGCGACCGGATTACCCATAATGAGGTAATGACTTCAACTGGAACACAGTATTTGGGAAATTTGTTGGCAGGAGACTACAATATGTTGTGGGTGGCCACACCCTCTGATTGGTACGTGCGTACTCCAGGAAAGAGGGCGGGACCACACTATCAACGTATACAAAATCTCCTGATCAAAGCGCGTGCTCTGAGGATGCAGATAGTTATCCTGGGGCCACCCGGGTATTTCTGGAAACAGGGTCCGATCAAAGATGTTATTGAAGATTTGAAGCTAAGCGTTATACGAATCAGACTCTGTCATTTCGGCATTAAGTTTGACCGATCCAGTAAATATCCCAGTGGTTCTTATATACAAGTTGCTACATCTTGTCCTCATATACCGGTTAACTTATGGAGATGTACTTGTGGATCACACAAGGACCATGATTTGGATTGGTATGGCCAAGATCAACAACATGCCGAGTTTCGGTATAAAACTTTGGCTATTATTATTGCACGCTTCCTTGATCAACTCGATAAAGCCAACATGATCAGGAATGAGCGGAGTGCGGTACACCTCAGTGTGTGTACACGCGTTGACAAAAAGGTCAGACACTACGTTCAATGTCCACAGAAGGGCCCTCAATGGGACCATGTGGTTCGCAGGGTCACGACCGACCTGGACACGAACAAGATTGTTCAAGACATTAGGATCCAGGATCAGCCAACTGGGTACAATTATGTAGCTCCATTACCTGATGGGGTTACAAACATCAGTACTCGGCTATACTGGGAGCCTCCGGCTCCAGTTCTTCATGGCAATGGTGAGTCGCGAAGGCCACGCCCAAAGCGTGTGACGATCGTCGATGACGATCGATCTCCTCCCCCTTCGATTGAGCGTTGCCAAACGCGACCCACCAACGACCTTCCTGAAATTCCGCCATTTCCTGATTTTACAGCGGATTCCTCCGCAGCGGATCTCTCCGCGGAAACTGCGTTGCCCACTGATGCCAGGATAAAACAGAAAGAAAAGCAGAAAGCTGACAAAGAAGCCGGCATCAAACCGAAGAAAGTCCCGAAGAAAGTGGAAGACGGTAACGACGACTGTGGAGAGGACCTCAAAGGGCTTGACTGCTCCACATATTTCAACGACGTTCCTCTTGACGACTCGGACTCGGACAGCGAATCAGAGGACATCTTCATGATGTTACCGGCGGGGCAACCCGCTGACTCACATGCTGATGTCTTCTCGATAGTCCAGTCGTTATGCTACGGCAGAAACAATCAAGTGGACATGCTTGAATTATGTGGGGGCAAGGGTGGTATATCCATATTAGCCTTCAAGAGGGGACTCTCGTCAGGCGGGAACCTTGACAAGATATCTATGGTTGACCTCGGAAACTCGGAAGTACAAAGAGCAGTCCTCCACTACCTCAAGACTTGCTTTGTCAAGATCACGATTCTGCAGCCAAGCTGCAGAACTACTGGACTCCCTTCCTACTTCAACGCACAGGTCAATCATGATACGTGGCTTAAACACCACAAAGAGGACCTGCCTCATATCACGTTCTGTGGAACAGTCGCTCTACTACAAGACGACTTAAGACGTTTCTTTCTCAGGGAACAACCAATGGGCACGTGGGTGGATGAGATCCAGCCATGGAAAGAACTGGCACAACGCAAGGTCACTTGCCAAACAATCATTGATCAGTGCACGACTGGTCTCAAAGATTCATTTGGACAATATATCCGCAAGCCAACACAGATAATGGCAAATAAAGAAGAGTTGTTGGCACCTTTCAAAGGCAAGCGTTGTCCAGGAAATCATGTGCACGCCAATGCTTGTAACAAAGAGTTAGCAAGGGCGGCACAGTATACCTACAGAATGCAGTCATTGATCGTTGATGCGGTGCAAATCGCCAAAGACCTGTTTGCTTATGGTCGCGATCCATTCGCGAATCGTGAACGCAGCTATGCGTTCGTAACAAACAGTGCTGGCTACGACTTGGACGACCCAACAATCCGGAGACACCCAAACGGAGAAATCTGTCGACCACCACCTGGCGGTCTTGGGTGCCCTGGCTGTGTGGACAACAACTACAAGCAATCACCAAAGCACAGTAGGGATCCGAAGATGTGTCGGTGGTATGATGTTGAACCGTATTACTGGGACTGTCCAAGCTGTAAGAAGGAATATCAGAAGAGCAATCCTCACCACACCAAGATATCTGGCCAATGCAGATTTGCCGAAAAATGGAAACTGCCAGATAACTTTGGCCAGCCGCGTCCGGCGGGACAAGCCGCTCCTGCGGCGCCAGCCGCGGAAGCGGCTCCAGCCGCAGAAGCGGCGCCAGCCGCAAAAGCGGCGCCGGCCGCGAGAGCGCGCATACGTGCGCCTAGGCCGCCACGGCCTGGTGAGGGCGATCCAACCGCAGGCGCCAGCAGCCATGACATCACCAGAGCCGACGGGGCTAATGGTGGCAACAGTGGCGCTGGCAGCTCTGACGATCACCGTAGACTGCCACAAGTTGCAGCAAGGCGCGGACGCATGGAGGGAGGAGATCCTCCACCACCGCCGCAGCCTCAAGCAGAGCCACGGCCAAGGCCAAGGCTCCCTGATTGGACTCGCTTCGACGTTCAGCTCAGCCTCCAAAACCTGCGCAGCTTCGACCCAGCTGTAGTGCAGCGAGAACTCCGCAAACTCCACCTGAGATGGTTTCATGCCAAGGAGCCAAAAATGCGGATGATTCTAACCAAGGTTGGTCTGGGTGAAACCCGTTTGAGTCTGATCAAAGGCATTTGTGACTCGTGTAGAGAATGTCGAGCCTGGGATAAACCAGGCAACACGGTGATGCCTTCCGTGTCACTGCCAGGACGTTTCAACGAAGAAGTCGAATGTGATCTCTTCTTTTATAAACAGGAACATATTGTTTTTCACATCATCGACCGTTGTATTCGCTGGGCAGCTGGCACAGAGATTCCTGATAAAGCTATGCATACTGTTCTCGATGCCTATCATACGACTTGGATGCAGCATGGCCCTGCTAAAATCTATACTCCGATGGGGAAGGAGCACTGAATAATGATACAGCAAAGGCCATCCTTAAGGCTAAGGGAACAGAGCTTCGTATTCGAGCGCGTGGCCAACACGCTACAACTATCGAAGCTAGGAACGGCATCCTTCGACACCTCCTACACGTGATGGGAGAAGAATTGAATAGATTACATATCCCTCTCAATTTCACTCGTCTCTTACATGAAGCCTTGTTTGCCAGCAACGCATTTACCTTCTACAATGAAGTGTCTCCGTACAATGCGCTGTATGGTAGACAACCAGCTATGCTTCCTGATTTCCCTGTCTTGGATCATGATCAGCCCACTGAATCATCAGATCACTCAAGGGAGGAAACAATCAGGAGGGTTAGTCTGGAGGCAATCACGCAGGCCACTGCGGTTGCCAAGACGAACAGGGCTCTCCGTACAAAGACTACTGCTACGGGTGAATTTCACTATAAAGAAGGAGATCTCGTGGACTATCATCGCCCGACCACCACGAAAGACGACTGGGGTGGATGGAGTGGTCCATACCCGGTCATCCGCAACGAACCTGACCGAGGCCAGGTCATCGTGAAGGTCGGCAATCGCGAAGTACGAGTACAGTATCCTGACACACGACACACACTGTACATCGAAGCACTTATGGTCCGCGAGATAGGATCGGACAATATGGCCCTTCGAACAGTATTGGCCTTTATTGCCGGTCTGCCAGCGGGGAAACCCGCCATGACTTTCGGATATCTACCAACGAAACAGGGTCGGCTGCAGATGACTGCTGCGAGCCGACTTTCACCTAAGGTGCACTTGGCTCTTCAGTACCTCATACGCAACTACTTTCGTATTGAAAACGTTGTTGCTGTACGACTCGCCAAGAGCCTGACGAAGCTGCCTGCTGCACCCTATGCAGACAGCTGTACACTAGTGCACTATGATAACGATGTGACCCCTGGGTTTCATTACTACGAAGCTGATGGCACTGCCTTGAACATCTATGACATCACAGGATCCACACACTCACGCATCATCCAGTGTCTTAAATCCAGGAAGCCGTCTGCTGGGTTTGACCAAGATCTCACTAAGTTTGAGGAACTCGCTGATGGTCCACCACCAAGCGAATCACCTCCAGCAGCTGCTCCTGAGGAGCCTCCTACGGACAACGATGGTCGGCTTCCGACCATCATAGAGGAGACAGAAGAAGATCTGGATGCTTTTGTCTTGAAGTCGTGGTATGCTGAACTGATGGATGACAGAACACTCCTTGAAGCTGACACAGAGGAAGTCATGCATACAGTTCCTACATACATGACAGACACACAGTGTGTATTAGTCTCTACGACCTGTGAAGATGTGCAAGGCCACTTGCCGGAGCGGGGTCACCCGCCAGGATACGACATGGACACTTCTTACTACGTTCCTTTATGCTCCACGGAACCGGATAGCAAATATGATCTGGACTCCGATGAGCACGGGAAGTATATCGAGCTCTGCTTCACTGCAGACATGTCCAAAGTCGTCCTGTCCGAGCAGCAACACCGACTGTTGGATGACAGCAGCGTCACAACTATGCGAGTATACGTTAGCGCTGCCTCCAAACGTGCCGTGGTCGTCAAGGAAGACGATCTACTCACGAAGGCCGACATCCAAGCAAATCCGGTCAAAGTTTCCAAAGCCCTCTACACAGAGCTGAAGACTTGGCTTGACAACAAATGCTTCCAGATGACTGACTTAAGCAAGGCGTCTAACATCATGACGTCACGCTACGTATACAAATGGAAGTTTGTCAAGAACGAAAAGGGCGAAATGGAAAGGACGATCCGGTTACGCTTGGTACTCCGTGGCTTCATGGACCTCGAAGCCTTTGATGTCGAAACCTTCTCCGGCACGGCAAGGAGGTCAAGCCAGAGACTGCTCGCAAGTTCTGCTGCATGCAACAAAGCTTGGATCATCGCTTCCCTGGACATCAACATGGCTTTCTTGAAGGGACTGACCTATGGCGAGCTCGCCGCGGCAACGGGCGAGAAAGAACGTGTGGTGTGTTTCACACTACCACCTGGGTCAGCAGCTGTCCTTCGCACACTGCCAGGCTTTGAGTCATATGACGAATCAAAGCATTGTCTCCGGTGTCTGAAACCGGGGACAGGCACGAAGGATGCTCCCAGGGCGTTCTCGCTGAAGCTCAGGTCCATCACTAGGAGCTTTGGGCTACAGCCTACTTCATACGACGAAGAATTCGAGATGAGCCCAAACCTCTTGACAGCCAAGCACGTTGATGACATCAATATGACTGGGAAGGAAGAGGCTATCGACAAGTATGTCAAGTGTGTTGAAGATACGTTTGGGAAGTGCAAACTGAACAAGCACACATACACGAACTGTGCTGTTCGGTACAACAAGACCGATGATGGGAGCGTCACTCTCGATCAGGACGAATACATCAAACAGCTTCGTCCTATCACACATCCAGAACTCACAGGAGCTGATCCTGAAAGCAAGGCGACGAAGACAATTTCTGATATGTTCGTTAGTCTTCGTGGCGCTCTAGCCTATGCGTTGATCACGCAGGTATGGCTAATGGTCTATGTTGTCTCACTACAACGTATCCAAGAACCGACAAACATCCAGGTACGACGACTAAACGCGGTTACCAGAAAATTGCAGGCAGGTCCGAAGAAGATCGTGTATCATGCTATGACTCCAACAGGAGAAGTCGACCTGCATAGCGATTCTGGCTATCGTCGTCTCAACGGAGATGAAGACGACGAAGTCAAAGGCTATGGTATCCGCGGGGCTAACCTGCTGAGGCGTGGCCACACGCAAGCGGGGAAACCCGTCGTGCACCTGGTGGACGCATACTGCAAGTCTCATCGACTGCAAGTGCGTTCGAGCTACTCTGCGGAAACACTGGCAGCAGCCCACAACTTGGAAGACTGCTACCCGACCATTGTAACGCTCCACGAGCTACACTCGGGACCATTGACCCCCACACAGTTGAAGAACATATTGGAAATGGGTGGTCTATGTATCAAAGTCACTCTGACTATTGATGCCGAGTCTGTCTTCAAATCTTTGTCTAGCAAGGATCTGAAGAAGCCCACAGAGTGTACTCTGCTTGGGCACATCAGCTGGATTCGCCAGATGATGGAACGTGGAATCGTGGAAAGCGTCCAATGGTGTGACACGCGGGATATGACTGCCGATGGTCATACCAAAGGTAGCATTGACCGCGCGTTACTCCTACAAGTAATGGCCGGCCAGCAATCCTTCAAGCACGAGCTGAAGAAACATACACCGTATAGGGCGAGCAGGTCGTCTCAGGACGGCCCTGCCTCCCGAGCCAGCGGGGAAACCCGCGGGCAGGTGCGCTTTAGCAGCGAGGAAACTCGCCGGTAGCGAGGCTACTCGCGCGCCCCTTTCCTTGTAGGCAGCCGCTGCTGCTTAGCACTGTTTTTCCGCATAATAGAAGTGCGGTACCTGCTCGTCTCCTCCCCCTCCGACTTTAAACGGAGAAGGTTAAAGGCGAGATATAAATCGAGCATGTACCGCTGCCGTGCCTGGCTCAAGCCGGGCCCGGCATGATATGTGACTGTGCCTCACTGAGGCGCACTACTTGCATCTGAGATCGGAAAACATCCTTTCCATTGACGATGCCCATCTTACTCTTTACTCCAGATCCCATGCTTCGTCTCGCTCTCTTGCTCATGCGCTATGAGCCTAAGCCTGGGATATGGAAGCGCCTAAGGCGGACTGTATACCTAAGCTTACCAGCTTGTTTTCGACTCGGCGGCGGTCTCGGCGCGCGATCTTCGCGCGGGGTTCGACGCGCGTCGCCGAGCAGCCTCCTCGCGCGACTCCGTAGCGTTCGCGCGCAGGGAAGGACCCGCGCGTCGCGACAGCGACCCAGAACGCAAGTGCTCGCGCTGGGGTCGCCGCGCGGCGCCAGACGGACTTGTTGAGCGATTGGGCAGCGTTCGAGCGCACAGACGAGGACTCGCGCGTCGCATCGCCAGCGGCCTCAGCGCGCGGTTTTCGCGTGGGGGTCGGCGCACGGCGCCGAGCAGCTCTTCTTCGCGCGACGGGGTAGCGCTCGCGCGCGTAAGGCCAGACTCGCGCGCCGCATCGGTGATGATCTCGGAGCGCAAGTTCTCGCGCGGGGGTCGGGGCGCGGCGCCAAGCAGCTTCCTTGTGCGAGCCAGCAGCGCTCGAGCGCGCGGGGGAGGGGGCCATTTCGGGCTGATCTTTCGGCGCCGTGGTTGCGATCCGCGAAAGTGATGGCGCTTCGCTGCGCGATCGGACACGCGCCCGCGGATGTCTTTGCAGATGCGCCGCAAACGCGCCGCATTTGCAGGCGCATCGTTACGCGACCACCGCGCGGGGGGGGGGGGGGCCTGCGCGAGAAAAGTTGAACGGTTTCCTCGGGGTCCGTCAGGCCGAGTCAACTGGGGTTCCCTGGGAGTTCTCTGGGGCCTCCTGGGGGCTCTTGCGGCCCCCCCATGGCCCATGGCGTTTTGGGGCCTCCTGGAACTTCCTGGGGCTCTCATGAAGCTTCCTGGAACTTCTCGTTGTTTCCTGAAGCCTCTTCTGGCGCTCCCTGAGCGTTTCCTAGGGATTCATGGAGACTTCCTGAGTGATTCCCGGGTGCTTGCTGTGTTTTCTTCTGGGGTTTTCTGGGTGATTCCTGGGGCCTCTTGGGTGCTTCTTGGGGCTGCCTGGAGCTGCCTGATGCTCCCAGGAGCTCCTTGAGGTTTTCGGAGGCGTCCTGAAACTTCCTGGAATTTCCTGAAGCCTCCAGTAGCCCGCCGGGGAATCGTTTGGGCGCTCTTGGAGTGTCCGAGAGCGCCTGAGTGCGTCTGGGAGTGTTTCGGAACACTTGGAAGCGCTTGGGGAGCGCTTGGGGGCAGTTTGGGGGGCGGCTGGGGGCGCCTTGAGGCGTTTGGACGCTTTTGGGGCGTTTGGAAAAATATTGGGACCTTCTGTAAATGTCTGGAAGCATCTGGGAGCACCCAGGGGCGCTTGGGCGCTCCTGGAATGTCTGTGAGCGCATGGGGCGTCAGGGGGCGTCTGGAAGGGGCCGCCTGGGGAGCCTGGTTGCGGCCGCTCGGGAGCGCCCGGGCGCTCATGGAGCGTCCGGAGACATTTGGGACTGTTTGGGATCTCCTGGGGGCGCTTGGGGCCGCATGGGGAGCGCCTTGGGGCTGCCGAGGAGCGCTTGGGCGATCCAGGAACGTCTGGGAGCGCCTGGGGCCGCAGGGGGAGCGCCTGGGTCTGCCTGGGAACGCTTGGGCGTTCCGCGTTTGGGAGCCCCTGGGGCCGCCTGGGGGGCGCCTGCGCCCCGCTTGGGAGCCTTTGGGCGTTCCTGGAGCTCCTAGGAGCGCCTGGGCGCTCGGGGAGCATCTGAAAGCGTTTGGGCGCGTCTGGGAACTGTTGGGGCCGCCCAGCGCCTTGGAGCGCCTGGGGCCGCCTGGGGAGCGCGTGGGGCCGCCGAAGAGCGCTTGGGTGCTCTCCTGGAGCGTTTGGGAACGCCTGTGGGCATCTCAGGCGTCTTGGAGCGCTTGGGGCCGCCTGTGGCTGCTTGGGGGCGCTGGGGCGTTCCTGGAGCGCCCGAGGGCGCTTGGGGGGCACCTGGGGAGCGCCTGGGGGGTGCCCGGGAGGCGCCTGGGAGCGCCCGGGAACGGGCCACCTGCGGAGCGCCTGGGGCCTCTCGAGAGCGCGCTTGGGCGCTGCTGGAGCGTCCATCGTTGGGGACCGCCTGAGAGCGCCGGAGGCGCAAACCCTGGGTGCACTTCTGTTACAAAGGATCGCGGCCTCGGGTGCGCCGATCGCACGGTTTTTGTCCAAGCGATATCGTTGAAA
Source organism: Prorocentrum cordatum (assembly GCA_963575745.1). Classification (NCBI taxonomy): domain Eukaryota; class Dinophyceae; order Prorocentrales; family Prorocentraceae; genus Prorocentrum; species Prorocentrum cordatum. Next base: position 749,422 of record CAUYUJ010008668.1, on the reverse strand, counting down.
GAATTGTTGCCCAGGCGCCGCAGACCCACTGGAGCCCCACAGAGTGATCTTAGCCTCGTGGTGCCAGCGGGCACCATCCTGACGCCCCCCCGGCCCGATTTCGCCCCAGAGAGGAAGTATGTTGTGTTCCGCACAAGGAGAGCAAGGCGTAGCTCGGCTTCCGCACCGGACAGAGGCGGGCGAGCTAACTCTTGGCCGCCGCCGTGGTGCACCTGGCGCTCCGCTGCACGATCCAACCTTCAGTCGCTCGCTACCTGATGATCGTCAGTACAAGCGCTCGCTCCAGAGGAGGAGAGAGAGGGAGAGAGAAACAACAACGAACACACACACACACACCACACACACACACATATATATATATATACACACACACGCACACACATATCCGTAAGGGCTTCGCCCCCTGCCGCCGGCCCCCTCTCTTGGAGAATGGGCCATGGAAGAGCGAAATCATGAGGCTTTGGCTTGCCGTGAAGCAGTGTCGGGACCTGTTTGTTTTTCGACCCTGACCCTACGGATCTGCGTCACGGATGCCACCGAATTTCAGAGATGTGGCAAATCCTTTGTGTTATTGGACCCTGACCCTGCGGATCTGCGCGAGAGGTGCCACCGAATGTCAGAAATGTGGCAAATCCCATGTGTTTTTGGACCCTGACCCTGCCGATCTGCGTGAGGGGTGCCGCCGGATTTAAGAAATGTTGCAACTATCTTTTCTTTTTGGACCCTGACCCTGCTGATCTGCGTGAGGGGTACCACCGAATTTCATAAATGTGGCAAATCCTGACCCCGCCGATCTGCGCGAGGGACGCCACCGAATGTTCCAAATGTAGCAAATTCCGTTTGTTTTTGGACCGTGACCCCGCCGATCTGCGTGAGGGGTGCCACCGAATGTCAGAAATGTGGTAAATCCAATGTGTTTTTGGACCCTGACCCCGCCGATCTGCGTGAGTGGTCCCACCGACTGTCAGAACAGTTGCAAATCCCATGTGTTTTTGGACCCTAACCCCGCCGATCTGCGTGAGGGGTGTAAGGAAATTTAAGAAATGCGGCAAGTCCCTTGTGTTTTTGGACCCTGACCCCGCCAATCTGCGTGAGGGGTGTCAGGAAATTTAGGGAATGTGGCAAATCACCTTTGTTTTTGGACCCTGACCCAGCTGATTTGCGTGAGGGGTGCTACGGCATTTCAGAAAAGTTGCACATCCCCTGTGTTTTTGGACCCTGACCTCGCCGATCTGAGTGAGGGGTGTCAGGAAATTTGAATCATGTTCCAATTCCCCTATGTTGTTGGACCCTGACCCCGCCGATCTGCGTGAGGGGTGCCACCGAATTTCAGAAAAGTCGCAAATCCCGTATGTTTTAGGACCCTGACCCCGCTAATCTGCGTGAGGGGTGTCAGGAAATTTGAAACATGTGGCAAATCCCATGTGTTTTTGGACCCTAACCCAGCCGATCTGCGTGAGCGGTGCCATCGAATTTCAGAAAAGCGGCAACTCCCGTGTGTTTTTGGACCCTGACTCCGCCGATCTGCGTGAGGGGTGTGAATTTTCACCCCCCCAGGAATTCTGAGAACCCTCTCGGGGGTGCTGACCAGGGTCCTTTTCGGCTCCCCCCCCTCGCGCGGACAGTAACAATTTACAGTAGGAAGCAGAAAGCAATACTGTAACAATGGAAACTGGAAACTGGAACTGGCGCAGGGAGCAGCAACCTTAATCCTCGCAGCCTGATGGCCCCGCAAGGTGGCCGGCGGATGTATGTATGTATGCGTGTGTGTAAACAGGGAGAGAGATGAATAAAGAGAGACATACATAAATACATAACTAAAGAACAAATGACTGAGAGAGAGAGAGCGCTATATTTCTACATATATATAGAGAGAGAGAGAAAGAAAGAAACAAGAGAGATATAGAGATATAGAGAGAGAAAACCAAAACAACACAATTCGCACCAGACACATAGACACGCAAGTTAGACTTGCGAGGAGGAGAAGTAAGAGTAGTGCAGCAGTAATAAGGACGAGAGTATAGGAGGCCTCTCTCCCGTCCCCCTCTCGGCCCTCTTGCCGTCCCTCGCCCCCCCCTCTCTTGCTCCTCTCGCGGGCCCCCGCCCTCCGGCCGCCCCGTCGACCCTCTCTGGTTGCTGGGGGACGCGATGATCATACAGCCCGCAGCCGCGGATGAGAGTGAGGGTGCAGGGGTCGGCATCTTTTCAACCAATCCCCCTTTCCCCATCCCCATCCCTATCCTCACCCCCACCATCTCGGCACCCCAGTTGGGGATAGGCCCTTCGAGCCCAAAGGAACCAGCCGATATCCCCATCTAGGGGGGGGGGGTCAATTGGGCAGTGGGGCCCAGGCCACGACACTGGGGGAGGGTCGGTTCAACGATGCTCGGGGGTGCGGAGGTCGTCCACCTGTCTGCGAGGCGCAGATGTTTCCAAAGAGCGCCGGCGAGCCGCGCGCATAGGTCGTCGGCGGGTCGGCGTGTGACAATCGCGCGGCAGGCCGCGGGCGGGCCGCGCGGCGGAGCGCGGCTGGGCCGCGGGTGGGTCGCGATTGCGCGTCGCGGGGCGGGGCGCGGGTGGGTCCCGCGGCTGGGCCAGCGATGAGAACGTGAGCCCGCACCGCGGATCCGCCCTTCAGCCACGCCTCTAGGGACACTGTGGACCGCTCGGCCCTCTCGCTCTGATCATTGCTACGTGTGCCAGCTTTGGACTCCCTGCCCGTGGCGTTGTTCGCACTTCACGCACCCAGCGCAGAGGCAGTCCCGATGCAATGAGTTCTGTCCATCTTCTCATCCCGCTCCATTCCCTTCTCTGGGCCGCCCTCAGAAACTCTTGCGAGCGTTGCAAGGGTCAAGCGACTACCCGCAGGTCGTCCGCAAGGCGTGGCTGAGGGGACGAAGTTTCAGTTTTCCAGGCTTGGTTGGAGGTGGCACTGGCCACCGCTGGCCCGTTTGCCCAGCAGGGTCGGCGCGCCCAGCGACGACGCTGGATGGCCCACCTCCGCCGAACTCCGTTGCTCCTGCTCTCCCGGGGATTTGGAGGCCGCCGCCAGGCCAGCCGCATGCCTGACAGGTTGGCTTGCTAGCATGGTTGCTCGTGTGTGCGTGGGCGACGAGGGCGGCCAGTGCTCCCGCCCTTGCTGCGTGACCCGCCTCTGGTTTCTCTCTCTGCGGCAGCCAGGAGGGGGAATCCGAGGAGGGAGTCAGAGGCGCCCTTCCCTCCTCTCCTCCTCGTCCTCTCCTGCTTCTGCCAGCGCCCGCGGCGCCAGCAGGAGCACCGTAGCCGGCCTGGCCAATCCGGGCGAGACGGTGCTGCTCGCGTGGTACCCGTCGCCTCAGGCGAGCGAGCGCCCGCGCGCGCACCCGCGCGCTGGCCGATGCGAGTGGGGCGGGGCACGGCTCTCAGCCTCGGCAGGGGCCCGGCTCCTCCCCGGGCCTGCCTCCTCGGCGAGGGTGTCTTGGCCTGGGTGGCCTGGGCCCGGGGAAGGGCAGCGGGCACTGCGCCGGTGCGGGTCGGCAGCTCCGCCGGAGGAGGAAGGGGGGATGCTGGGGGAGGAGGGGGGAGGGATGCCGAGGGAAGAGGGGGGAGGGAGGGAGCATGAGGAGTCAGGATGCGGGCAGGAGGGGCAAGGGTGCGCAGGAGGGGTGGAGGGAGGTGGAAGGGGCGGAAGGGGTGGACATGGATGTGTCGGGCCGCACGAAAGGGGGGATAGGGAAAGAGGGCTGTACCAAAACTGCTGCATGCAGCGGGTTTCCGCCCCGCCGCCGGCCCATTCCTCGATGCATGGTCACCTTCCGGCGCCAGGAGGCGCCAGGAAAACCAGCTACGTGAGCTGATGGTCTACCCCACCCTTTGCGATCCTCCCCTTTCGTCCCACCCACTGTGGAGGGTTGGGTGCGACTGGGGGGGCTTTGCATGCGGGCTGATTCGCTACTCCGCGCCCCGGTTTCGCTCGGACGCGCGTGCGGATTGCCTCTGCCGCGCTGCGACGGAAGAAGCGGATGGGGGAGGCGCGCGGGCTGGGGGCAGGCAGGGGCGGGGGAGGGAAGAGAGGGCGGCTGGACGGGGAGAGGCGGAGCGTGGGGACGGGGGGAGGGCGCAGGGAAATGGCGCGAGGAAATCCTCCTCCTCCTCCTCCTCGTCCTCCTCCTCCTCCTCCCTCATCCTCCTCCCTCCTCGTTTTCCTCCCCCTCCTCGTTTTCCTCCTCCTCCTCCTCCTCCTCCTCCTCCTGGACGGATGGAGGCCTCGGGATTTTCTGGACTTGGAGTCTGGTGCCGCCGATGCTCTCGTCGGGCTCTTGAATGATTGTGAGGCCAATATGATGTGGCCTGCCCAAACCCTCCTTAGTATTATTTGCTTGCTTCCCAAAAGCAAGGTTGATGAGCGCCCCGTTTGCAAATGCCCTACCCTTTACCGCATCTACTGTAAAGTTCGCGGGGATTTCTTGGCGGCCTGGAGTCAGGGCCATGTTGACTTTTGGGATGACGCCATCAAGGGCAGTTCCGCCCTTCAAGCTGCGCTTCGCCGAGAGCTGGCTCATGAGATTGCTGCCTTCCAGGAAGTCTCCAGCGTTGCGATCCACTGGGATCTCAAAAAATTCTTTGATACTGTTATCCCTGCTAGGCTTGTGCGTTTCGCCACTGCTTTGAGGTTCCCACCGCACCTCCTGTACCTGGGCCTCCTTGTGCACGTGGCCCCCAGGATGCTCGAGAGTAGCGGCTTCTGCTCCCAGATCATACCTGCTGGGATTGGCGTCCTCCCTGGATGTATGCAGTCTATGTCCTGGGTCAAGGTGTATCTATATCAGATATTGGATGATGTGCATAATCGGTACTTTTTTGGTAATCCCAGTGTGTCTACCAGGTCTTACGTTGACGACATATCCCAGGTGTGCCAGGGAGCTGAAGACCAGGCCCGACGGCAGATTGTTGCCGCAGCAGTTCAGCTAGGCCATTCGGTTAATGCAGCCGAGCTTGTTTTGTCTAATAAGTCTGCGGTTGTCGCGAACCGACGGCCTCTTGCACTTCTTATCGCTACTGATTTGAAAGCAGCAGGCCTCCCTGTCAGGGTTGAAGATGTTACACGTGATTTGGGTACGGCTACCACGGCAGGAAGGAGGAGGACTGCTGCCATTGTTCGTGCCAGGCGGCGGAAGGCCGCAGCTCGAGGTAAGAAAGTGCGCTACTTGACAACTCTGGTCAAGAAATCGTCTAAGCTCTACAAACCAGGCGTGCTCGCTGTAGGCACCTGGGGCCACAATGTTGCTGGCCTCTCTGGGGCCCAAGTGCAGAGTGCGCGCGGGCAGGCCGCTGTCTGCTCTGGCCACTGGCATGCTGGAGCTTGCTCTACCACCATCCTGAGTGTCTTCGGGGCCGAGAAGAATGATCCTATTTTTCGTTTGCGGCGTGAACAGTTATCTGGGTTTGTGACTCTTTGGAAATCCCTTACTGATAAGGAGAAGCTGCGTGCTTCCCAGGTCTGGCAGGCTCGGTTTCAGGAGTACGTCAGTATCCCCAGGAACCAGGTTTGGAAACGGGTCCGTGGGCCGATCGCCGCTACTGTTGCTGTCTTGCTTGATCTGGGCTGGTGCCCATTGTATCCAGTGCATTGGCGAGATAACTTTGGCAACGACCTCTACACTGAGGCCCTGGATTTTGCCGTGACCTTGCGGCGCGCTATTAAGGCCACGTGCAGCGGCCTGGTCTGGAGACAGGCTGCCAAGCATTACCATGGGTATGGAATCGCTTCGGGGGTTGATTTCATGGTCCCCAAACAGGAGATCAAACGATTGGGGAAAGACTTCGATTACGAGGGGCAGGCTTTGCTTTGGAACCTTTGTTCTGCTGGCTTCTGGACTGACCAGAGGTTACATAGGTTACATGATGAAGGATACCACACGGTTTCTAATGGTATCTGCCCGCGCTGCGGGGAGGTTTGTGGGACCCCCTTCCACAGGTTTTGGGACTGCAGGAGTAACGATTCCATCCCAGATCCAGTTGTGGAGCGTACAGCTCACCTCCGCGAGCAAGCTGCTCGTGATGTTGATTGCCCTGCCCTCTGGTGTCGGGGCCTTATGCCTCTAGACAGGACGGTTGGACATCTGCCGATCGCGATTGAAAGCGCCATTGGTTGGGGATCGTTCGAGGAGTTGCCTGTCTGCCAAGGGGGCGTTTGGGGAATCGACGGATCGGGGGGGGGAGCACGCTAAGGATGAGAGACTAAGGCGTTGTGGGTGGGCATGCGTTAGACTAGGTGCTACCCTCGACAACATCGATGGGGGCATCGCGGGGACCCTGGGAGGTGAACAGTTTAGCCCACGTGCTGAACTTCTCGCGTTGATTTATGTGTGTCAGTATACGTATGGGCGTATCTTGGTGTTCAGTGATTATTGTCCTGTTGTGCGAGCTTTCCGACGTCCACGGGCCTTGCTGGCCAAGTCTGAGATGTTGGACCTCTGGGTTCGCCTTTGGGAAGTCCTTGACGCCCGAGAAGGTGATCTCGACCTCCGCTGGACCAAGAGCCACCCCACAGGCCCCCAGGTCAGCGCCCTCTGTCTCACGTCGATTGAACGGCTTTTGAATGGAGCTGCCGATGCCTGTGCTGGGGAGATGGCCCGTCGAGCGGCTGTCCCCCAGGAAATGGCGGCCATCACGCTTGAGCAGGATATATTAAATAGGGGTATCATTCGGAGGCTTTTAGCCATCCAGCGTGAAGTTGTGGTGCAACACCCGCGTGAACGCACTAAGTACGCGCGTGTTGGGCATGAGCATGTGCGCACGCGCGCTGGAGCGAGCAGTGCGCAGATCAGACGTGGGCGTCTCGAAGAGCAGGGCCATTCGCCTGTTGAGCTAAAGACTCTGTTCAAGTGTAGTATCTGTTCTGCGCGTTTTAGCAAGAAGGGGCCACTGTCAGTCTTCTGGCCTGGCCCCTGCAGCGCTGGGCGGTTTGCCCAGTACCGCGTGCCTCGTGGGGATGAGGAGCCTGGTTTTGTGGGCCCAGGGGCCGCTGCTTCTGGGCCCGCTGTGCATCCCATGGCCATCCACTGCCACGAGACCCATTCCTTATCTGAGTTGAGTGGCGTTCTGTTTTGCACTGTGTGTGGAAGCTTTGCGGTCACAAGTGCCCGCAATTTGAAAAGCGAGTGCAGGCCTCCGACCAAGAAGGGTTTGGAGGCACTGGGCCGACTGGAGAGGGGGCTCCCGCCTAAGTCGGGAATGGCCTTCCCTCGGTGATTGTGGTGGGGCGGCCAGGCTAGCACCTGGGCACCGCGCGTCCGCCATAGCGCCATAGCTCCTCCTCCTCCTCCTCCCTCCTCCTCCTCCCCCTCCTCTGTAGCCATTGCGGCTCAAGACCGCATATTTTGATCTGCCGCTCAAGCGAGCTTCGGCATGTTTCAACATGGCTTGTTTTATATATATATATATATATATATCACAGTTGTCGTTGTCGTGTTATTTGGTATTGCAGGATGGATGAAGCCAGTGGTATTATCTCTGCTACTGCTGGACGTTCGCAGCGACTTCTCGCTGGGTGCACTTGGCAGCATTTCTCAGGCTTGCAGGCTGCTGCTCATGCCAATCGGCGCGGGCTACCTTCGCCCCTGCGCAGGCGGATTCAGCAACTTGGCATTGCGTACAATGTCGTGCGTCACCATGCGGATCAATGCGAGGAGGAGTTCTTTTCAAACCCTCGAGTCCGAGCTTGCTGCTGCATATCTGGATCCGTATACGTCTTCTTTGTGTTCAGGCTTCTAAGTAGGTTCATCTTTCTTCTTCTCCTCCTCCCCCTCTGCGGCGAGAGGCCCCAGCTGGTAAGGCGCTCACCAGAGATGCTGGCCCTTTCGTCATGTCGCAGTTGGAGCCGTTAGCGGCGGTGCCTCTCATCCTCGAGCAGGCGAAGGGCCAGTATGACTCACAGCTGATGGCATATCAGGGCCTGGTGGAGTCGCACAATGCGTCTATTGCCACACTCAAAGGCATCATCGGTTCTTGTGCGACAGATGACCGTATGAGCGCGGCCTCAGATGCAGATTCAAGCAAGTTTTCGGCGGGCATTTCGAGAGAGAGAGAGAGAGAGAGATGTCATCTGGATCGGGGGCTGCTTCGGCATGTTCATCGTCTTCCTCGTCCTGTCCCTCGCCCAGGCCCGTGGGTGACCCAACGCACTCTGACATTGTCGCCATAGCGGCCAAGCTCGATGCCGTTCCAAGCTTGAACGACAGCAAGATCAGATGTGCTTTCAAGGATGTATTGCCATCAGTGTCCACGTCGCTGGCCGGCTCAATAGGTGATGTTGTTTCCAATATATTAGGGTCTACATTGCCGGGGGCCATTGAGGCCTCGGTCGCGCCCATGATGGATCAGATGTTAGATTCAGTAGGTTCGCGAGTTTCAGCGTCTTCGGCCCGAACTGCATCGCTAGCTGGCTCGCTCCAGGGTGATGGCGACGGGGCGGAGGTGGAGGGTGTCGAGCAGATGGTGACATGTGTGGTGGAGACGCAACTGGAGGAGTCCAGAACGCAGCTTCACGAGGTTTCCCTGCGCGTGCTGGCTGAGCGGTCCGAGGCGCTCCCAGCTGGTGGGTCTACAACCGTCCGTGGGCGATCGCCTGGGCCTCCGCTGTGCCGCTACGGTCGGCAATGCAAGAGGAGCGATTGCATCGTTCCGCTATCCTGGCCGCAGCGGGGGCACGCTTGTGGAAAGGGCACCTGCTGCTTCCTCGCCCGGGCTGGCGGCGCAGCCGACCTCGCCTGGCCTCCCGGTGAGGATCGCTCCGCTTGCGAGCCCGATCATCTACGGCAGATTCGGGGACATCATCGATGCTGACGAGGCACAGGAGGTACGCGACTACATTATGACCCAGCTCTTCCGTGGACAATCAATCCATCGAGGACGAACCTCCCGAGCCTGAGATCGATGGAGATGTGTGCAGGAGCTCCCGAGTCTGGCGTGCCGATTTCTCTCCGTCGTCTTCATCTTCCTTGTCTTCCTGTCCGCCTTCCTTGTCCTCGTCCTGCCGTTCATGCTCTCTGCGCGTGTGTGTGGGGAATTAGTTTTGACATTTTTCATTGGGCTTCCGCTTTCGTCTTCCGCCCGCTTGCGGGCAGCGGATTTGTTCAAGTTTTCTTGCGTAGTCGGTACTCGCCTCTCGGCCACGCTCCACCTCCTCCTCCTCATCCTCCTCCTCCCTCTCCTTCCTCCTCCCGCCTCCTCCCCCTCCTCCTCCTCCCTACTTCCTCCCACCTCTCTCCCCCCTCCAGCCTCCTCCCTCTCTCACGCGCATGCAGCAGGACTCGGAGCAGTACCAAAGCAGCTACGACAACACGGGCGGTGCCGCCCCGCCCGTCCCTCTGCCCGAGGACAAGACGGCGCCCAAGGTGAAGTTGTTATCGCGGACCGATGCGGAGTCGAAGTCGCGCCTTAAGAGGGGAAGAAGTTAAATGCGGAGGCGAGGCCTGCTCTGCCGCCGTCTCCTCTTGCCTCTGGCGAGGGGCGATCTGCCGAGGCGCACGACGACCCCAACGAGGAGGATCAGGACGGAGTACGGAGGCTCAGAGTCGTATGCCTGGTCTCGAGGCTGAGAGCCGTGCGTCTGTTTGCACGGTTTCTGCTTCTGAAGCTGGAGCGGGGCGTGCTTCCAGTGCGATTGCTGTTTCACGCGGTGGAGACGGTGTGAAGCCCTCGGTTTCCCAGGGCTTCAAGCGCAATGGGACGCGCGACGTTTTGGCATGTTGCAGAAGTGTGTCGAAAGAGACTCCTGCGCGGTAGTGGAAGTGCCTGGAGGCTAGGCGCCGCTCGGCTTGGTGGAGTGTGCCAGAGCCAGAACTTCAGCGTGAAAGCGCGAAGATCATGGCTTTCTCAGGGGATCTGGACTTCCACACATTCGTCTCCAACTCGGAGTATTGTGCATTTCCCCATGGCCGAGGGCTTGCAGGTTATTGGTATGGTTGCTTCATGTTTTGCATTTCAACGTGAAGGCCCTCATCCACGCCGCCACTTTCTTAGCTTCCAACCAGTTTTAGAGGTTCATACGCTTCGTCGTTACGTGCTGCCGACCATTGCAGTGGTCCGCAACAACAAATCATTCCTTCTCTTTCCTCCCTTTCTCCCTCCTCCCTCTCTCCTCCCTCCCTCCTCCAAGCGAAGCCAAGACGAGGGCACATTCGGGAGAGGATGAATTCGGGTGAGGTACCGGGAAACGGTGAGAGGAAAGAGGGGGAGCGCGCAGGTGAAAGGGAGCTGCCTGCTTCCCCCATCCTGATGGTGGGAGTGATGGGGGTGAGTGCACCACCTTGCCGGGGTTCATTTCGACTCCTCCGATTCGGTTCGAGACGATTTTGATGGCCTCGGATGACGATTCGGTTCGGCTTTGGATTCCGATTTTGGGTTCCGATTTCGCAGTGGAGGATTACTAGCCTGCCAATGTCAGCCGATTCGGTTCCTCCCGACTTGGCTGCCGATGTCTGCCGATCCAATTTCGCTTCGATCGCCTACCCGACTTATCGATCCGATTGTGGGCTCTCCTGCCTTGGTTGCTGAGGTGAAGAAGTTTGTGTTCGACGGCAGTGAGGACTTCCTGGAATTGCCCCAGGCAGCCACCTGGTCCACCACGTCCACCAAGTTTCGTCCCTCCTGCTCCTCCTGTTCTTCCGTTCCCGTTCATCCTCCAGCTTTTCTTTGTCTTGCACTCCTGCGCGACCCTCCACGACATTCGCCAGTTCGCGGGTAAGAGCGATACCCCCTGTTCCCCCCGTTCCTTTGGAGAGATCTCTGAGAGGTCTCCCCTGGTCCTCTGGGAGGTCTCCCAGGAGGCCTCCCGTCCAGGCAGGAGGCATCCGGAAGGTCTCTCCTGGTCCTCCCCGAAACTTTTGTGACACGTCCCTGAGGACCACGGCTGACCTCCCAGCGGCCTTCACTGGTCCTTAGGGCCTTAGGGAGACCTCTGGGCAAAGCCTCTCGGAGGACCAGGGGGGAGCTCCCAGAGGCCTCCTTCTTTGGGAGAAGGCCTCTCCTCCAGAGGCCTCCTGGTTCTCCCAGGATGCCTCCCCTGGTCGTCCGGGAGACCTCCTGGGAGGTCTCGGCGGATTCTTCCTCCCGGACCTGTCGGGCTAAGAGTTCTCGTGGAGAACATCTGGACGAGCGCATGGAGGGGGACCTCCAGGAGGCCTCCCCTGGTGCTCCGAGAGGTCCTACCTTCCCAGAGACTCCAGGAGGAGGGGTAACAGGAAGAGGATGAGAGGAAGGAGGAGGAGGAGGAGGAGGAGGAGGAGGAGGAGGAAGAGGAGCAGGAGAAGGAGCAGGAGGGCGAAGACGAGGAGGAGGAGGAGGAGGACGACGATGATGGAGGGAGGAAGGGAAGGGATGGGGAGGAGGAGGAGGAGGAGGAGGAGGAGGAGGAGGAGGGAGAACAGAGTATAATACCTATACGACCACCCTGCGGGTGATAAGGAGGTTGGGGGCGGGGAGGGCCCCAGCAATGGGCAACAGTTGTGATTGTTGTCGTGACGATGCCAATGGAGAGTGTTGCGTTGCCGCTCGCTCTTGGGAGCGTCGGTGTCGAGTTGCTTACACCATCATCGTCATCATCATCATCATCATCATCATCATCATCATCATCATCATCATTAGCATCAGCATCAGCATCATCATCATCATCATCAGCACCATCATCAACACGGGTCGTCATCATCAACAACAACATCAACATCATCATCAACATCATCACCACCATCACCATCACCACCATCATCATCACCATCATCATCATCATCAGCATCATCTTCAGCACCATTATCATCATCATCATCACCATCATCATCAACAACATCATCATCATCATCATTCATCATCATCATAATCATCATCGGCATCGTCATCGTCATCATCATCATCAGCATCATCATCATCATCAACACGGGTCGTCATCATCATCAACAACAACATCAACAGCATCATCAACATCATCATCACCACCATCACCATCACCACCATCATCATCACCATCATCATCATCATCATCAGCAGCATCATCTTCAGCACCATTATCATCATCACCATCATCATCGTCGTCATCATCATCATTCATCATCATCATCGTCATCGTCATCGTCATCGTCATCATCATCATCATCATCATCATCATCACCATCATCGGGACACCAACGGGACACCGACGGGACACCAGCGGGACACCGGCGGGACACCGCGGGCCACCGGCCGCCCGGAAGGGAGATATTTGGTCCGGCCGCGCCTCAGCCACACGGGACACCAGCGGGACACCGGTGGGACACCGCGGGCCACCGGCCGCCCGGAAGGGAGACATTTGGTCCGGCCGCGCCTCAGCCACAGGAGACTTTCTCTCGCCCGCCCACGCAGCTTCGCCTCGCCCGCACGGCACGCACGAACACGAAACCGAAATCGATTTCCCGGTAGGGGGGCTCTCCGTTCCACTTCGATCTCACCCCCCAACCTCCGATAATTGAATGGAACGGAATGGAATGGAATTGAGCTTCTGGAGACCGATGCTTCAACAAAGCTACGCCGTGCTAGTGCCAAGTGCAGCGGCACAACTGCCGGCTTAAAGGTCCCTGAGATGAGGGCCGCAAGACGTCCACAGTTGCGACATATGGAAAGCCGCGCACGGCTGCACTGGCCACGGGCCACTCGCCAGCGGGTACTGGCTCTTGGGCGCTCGGCTCGTCGTTCCCTTTCCCTCCAACAACCACGCCCCCCCCCTCCCAAGGAAACTGTTGTCCCTTCCTGCTACAGCTTGAGCCTCCTGAGGGAGGCGGCAAAACAGTGGTTGACGCTTCGCGAATCCCCACCAGCCAGTCCGTAACCCCCCTTTGGCTCAAGCCGTTCTGGCCCAAGCTGCGAGCCGTCAGGAGGCCTCTGCCCGTTCCCTTCCCTTTACTTGTCTCGTCTTTCCCCTTCCACTTTTCCGTGACGAGCGCGTGGTTTGCTGGCGGGGCCTGGTCAGAATGGCAGGACCCACGAGGGTGGCACAGTCAAGGTTGGCACAATCAGCATGGTCCCCCACATGGTACTCAGCAAAGTTGGCACAGCCAGGATTGGCATAGTCAACAGGGCCGCGAATTCGACTACGCCATCACAGTCTGGGCAGCCCGCCGCGCGAGACAGCGCGCGGTTCGTCAGCGAGCAGAACAAGGTACTTTTTCGTCTGGTCCAAGATGTGACGCTTCGGCTGCCCCGCCCGCAAACGACCCTACCACAGACTGCGAGCCCGATGTCGTCGCTTTTCTGTGTCAGCATGGTCTTGGGATGTATGCGCCGAGCTTCGCTGAGCATGGCTTCGAGCGCATGGCTGAGGTACGGTTTATGAGTGATCAACACATGCGCCGCATCGGCTTACGACCTGGTCATTGCATACGCTTTGCTACAGCAGTGGGCCAGCAGGCTGCAACTGAACAGGGAACCTGTGTCGACACTCTCCTGGGGCCGCCTGGCTTGCGCGGCAGTCCAACAAAGCTGCCCGGCGGCATGACCACGACACAGACCCAGCGCACCGACGGGTGGGCTGGCGCCCCGCCTACGCACGGCGTGTCCCCTAAGACTGATTTTTCTCCTTCCTCCCTGCCCATGATTCCTCGAGATGCGATGGTTAGTCGCCTACGCCGGGAAGATTGCGAAATGGGTCGCCTCCACCGGGAAGAGCGCGAAGATAGTCGCGAATTGCAGGAGGAGGAGCAGGAGCAAGTCAGGGAGGACATTGCTGACCGTCTAACACAATCCACTGGTAACGCGACCTTTTGGCGCACCCGACCGCCTCGGTTCCCGAACGGGCTCTGCGACGGTCAGTCGCCGTCACCGGGATGAGTGTGATGATAGTCGCGAGTCGCAGGGTGAGGGGCAGGGAGAAGACAGAGAGGACGTTGCCGGCCGTCCAACACAACCCGCTGGCAGCACGACCCCTGGGAACACCCAGCCGCCTCGGATCCCAACAGACTCTGCGATGGTCGTTCACCTACGCCGGGACGAATGCGAAATCTGTCGCGATCCACAGGAGAAGGGGCAGGGAGAAGACAGAGAGGACTTTGCCGACCGTCCAAGACAACCCAGTGGCAACACGACCTCCGGGGACACCCAGCCGCTTCGGATTCCAAGGGGTTCTGCGATGGTTAGTCGCTTCTACCGGGAAGAATGTGAAGATAGTCGCGAGTCGCAGGGTGGAGGACAGGGAGAAGACATAGAGAACCTTGCTGACCGTCCAACACAATCCACTGGCAACGCGACCCCTGGGAACACCCAGCCGCCTCGGATTCCAAGGGGTTCTGCGATGGCTAGTCACTTACACGGGGAAGAGTGCGAAATGGGTCGCGAGCCGCAAGGGAAGGGGCAGGGAGAAGACAGAGAGGACCTTGCCGACCGTCCAACCCAACCCGCTGGCGACACGACCCCTGGGAGCACCCAGGCGCCTCGGATCCCAACAGACTCTGCGACGGTCAGTCGCCTCCACTCGGAAGAGTGCGAAGATATTCGCGAGTCGCAGGAGGAGGGGGAACCCACCGCTGGGGAGGAGACCATCGAGGAGACCATCGAGGGAGCGGCGAAGGAGCCCCTGGAGGAGAAGTGCGAGGACGAGGAGAGCGAGAGCATCCCGGAGGACAGCCTGGGCATTACGGTGGAAAGAGACAACGGGTCCTTGGAAGACGAGGCCGCAGTCCGGCGAATGGTGGACAGAGGGCGATTCGTTGCTCTCCGCCCCTCCCCCCCGCGTCCACCAGGGGCCCCCGTGCCCGAGCATGCGACCAGCCCGCTGCAGGCCCCGCCCGCTGCAAACGCGGGCACGCCGCCTCGGCGGGCGGGATTTGCCCGCGAGATCACCCTTGCACCGGCGTCGCCCGCGACGGGCCGCGCGGAGCCGCGGGGCGACGGGGGCCCCCAGCCGTCGCCCGCCGCTGATTCCTCCAGCCGATGGCGACCCGTGTCCGAACTGCGCTGGCCCGGCCGAAGGCCGCGTCGACCCCGACGATAGCCGCTGCCACCGCTACGACCGTCAGCGCTGACTCGCCCCCGCGCGTGCCGACTTCCCGTGGAAACGGGGCGGGCCTGGACGCATTGCTTACTATGCCCTCGCCCCCCGATGCGAACGGGTCCGGGGCGGGCGCAGGGCTGGGCGCGGGCCAAGCAGCGGAGCAGTCGCCTGACGAGTCTGCCTCGGGGGCCGGGGCGCTCGTGGACGACCCGCGGGCCCTCGTGGAGCGGGCCAGGGCGTGGCAAAGGACGGGGGGGCACACCAGCGGCGCGACTTCTGTCGCGCCAACTAGGCGATGGGGGGCCCTGGCACCTACGACCCCGCGCGCCGCGAGCCTGACGCCCTCCGCCGGTCCCTAGCGCTCACGGGGAAACGCCCAGACTGCGACGACTATTCCGAACTGGCCCTCGCCACGATGAGCCGCCGCTCTCTACTGGGGCGCGTTCGGGGCGTCATGCGCTCGCCCCCGGATAGCTCGGCGCAGCGGGGTTGGCATCGACTACGAGAAGCCAGGCAAAAACAAGAGCCCAGCCCTACAGTGCACCCGTGCACGTCATCGTCGCTACATGCGCGCTCGCGCCGGGCACGAGAGGACGTCGGTTTACGTTCCCGCGGGCGCGGCAGCGCCCTCGGGCTCCCACCTGCGCTGACCCGCTCCACTTTAGGCCTGGAGTGCCCACCGCGGCCCTGGGAGCCAGCCTGGCGTGCTGTCCTTCTTGCGCCAGTATTCGAGTGTGGGCGGCGCGTGCAATTAGGCGTGGGCTAAGGGTGTCTGGAGTTCCTCAAGGGTTCAGCGATCACTTGCCCTCTCCTCCCCCCCTCGGCGCCTGGCGCGCGACCGTCTCCTCGCTGTCCCCCGGGAAAGGTGGCTTTATTATCTCCACTCTGGGCCTGGCGCGCCCACCGCAGCCCTGGGGGTCAGCCGGGCGCGCTGCCCCCTCGCGCCGGGAAGTCATCGCCGCCTTGCGGCTGCGCCCACTCTCACTGCGTTGCGCCCTCTGTCGCGGCCCTCTGTCTATGGATGGCGCGTACAATTGGTGCTGGAAAGTGGCGCTTGCCACGGAGTCAACGGCCCGCCGCGGCAAGCTGCCCCCGCCTCCCCTTCCCGTCTTTCTTCCAAGGCTGCGACGGTTAGTCGCTCTTCTCCTCCTGCGGCCCTGGCATCCTTACCAGCGCCGCGGAGGCAAGCAAGCAGCTCGGCGACGAGTGCAAGCGGGGCGAGCAGCGCTACGCTGACGAGCACAATAAGGCCCAACACCACTGGCCCAATCACAACGGGGCTGAGTAGCACGTCGCCGACCAGCACCGCCGAGACAAACGGCGCGGCAACGAGCAATAATGATACTAGTAGCACGACATTGATGAGCACCACGGGCTCCAGCACAACGGAGTCGAGGGGCACGTCGCTGACCAGCGCCACCGCGACAAGCAGCGCGGCAACGATCACCGGGGAGCCGTGCAGCACGACGTTGCTGAGCACACCAGGGTCCAGTTGCATGGGCCCCAGCTCAACGGGATCGAGCAGCACGTCGCTAGTCAGTACTACTGGGACAAGCAGCACGGCAACGTGGCCCAGCACTCTCACCCCAGCTACCTGGGGCGCTCCGGCGCACAGGGCACACAGTCGATAAGAGCGCGTCGCTTTCCAAAGGAGCTTAGTTGGCACAGTCAGGGTTGGCATAGCCAGGGTTGGCACAGTCATGGTTGGCGCAGTCAGCGCGGTGGGAAATGGCGCAGCCACGCTTGGCATAGTCAGCAACAGCTGCTCGCGTAAATGTTATACCGTTATCCTCCTCTCCTCTCGCGCCGTGTGCCTGGCGTGCACTCCTGTGCCTGGCGTGCACTTCCTTCCCTCCCCTCCTGTATCCTTACGCTGCAGCGGTTAGCTGCCGCACCGGGATGCCTACCGTGCCTGGCGTGCACTTCCCCTCCTCTCCTCCTGCTTCCTTACTGTGCCTGGCGTGCACTTCCTTCCCTCCCTTCCTGCATGCTAATGCTGCAGCGGTTAGCTGCCGCGCCGGGGTGCCTGCCGTGCCTGGCGTGCACTTCCCCTCCTTTCCTCCTCCACCCGGGTGCTCACCCTGCTGCTTCACAGGGATTTTCCCTGGCCGTTGGAGTCTGCTACCCAAAGCTGCTTCCCGATGGCCTTCAGGTGGTCTGGAATTCATGCAAGGGCTCACACAGGGAATGGTTCTGCGTCGCATTCGCTGTGGTCAGGTGCCCCCTGGTCTGGAATTCATGCAAGAACTCGCACAAGGAATGGTGCTGCGTCGCAGTCGCTGAGGTCAGGTGCCTCCTGGCCTGCTCCTGGCTGGTGTCGGCCCCCAGCCCGGGAGGTTCCAGTGGGTCTCTCGCTGCACTGCCTACCTTACGGTACTTGGACCTCGGGTTCGGCAAGTGTGGCTCTGTACGCTCGTTGGCTGACGTTCTCCTGCATGGACGTCGCTATCCACAAGCGTTACAGGTTTGACTGCCGTTTGTAGTCTTTTCGGTGGTGAGGCTGCCCCTCTTCACTCCGGCGCCGACACGATGTTTCGGCATTTGCGTCGCCTACTCCACGGGTGTCGTCTGGGTGTGCCTGTCGGTCCAGTTCGTTTTCGACGGCGTATGCCTGATTCACACCGAGCGTTCGACTTCTGCGTGTTTATGGTCGCGCCGCCGCGCCATGTTGGCTGCGTTTACTTGCTGGTCGCCACCGGGATTTCCAAGCCACAGCGTTTGGGAGTATCGGTTCTGCCTCTTCTCCTGAGTGGCTGCCCGGGCGCTCGCTTCGCTTGCCGTCTTTCTCTTGCTTCCTAATCGCGGCCCGACTAGTGTTTGGACGGCTTTCGACACGCCTCGCGAGCGTGTTGACCAAAACTACCCCCACCAGCTACGGACAAGAGACACCGTTGGTAGCCATTTTCACCATTCCCAACGCACCTTCCTCCTCGCACCCCGCCTCGGGAGGTTTCTTGTTTTGTGCTCGCAGCGATCACATGCATTCCCCTCCCCCCTTTCCTCCTTCACCTTGGGTATACCTCTGCCGAGGCCTTGTGTTTCCTCAACGTTCAGGTTTCAGCGTTCATTGCCTTGGGTATCCCTCTGCCGAGTTCATCCATTCAGTCGACGCGATTATTGTTTACTTTGGCTTTTCCTTTACGGAGGTTCTACGAGTGCTTGCAGCGATCAGCTGCTTACCTTTGGTATTCGTCTGCCGGGGCTTTTCGAGTGCTTGGAGCGATCAGTTGCCTCGTAGGGGCCGCTTCTGGGTTGGTCCGGCTGGTACGGCACCAGCTCCGCCGGGGTTTCGTTCCCGTCCGTCCCTCCATGTGATGGCCGCAAATGTTCGTGCTTGTTGTCCGGACGGGCGGGCCCCATCCTTGCAAGTGGCCTGCTGCGCCCAAGGCGTCACGGTCCCCCTGGCAGACACTTGCGCGCGCCTGCCTCTTCATGGCCACCCGCCTCCCCATCCTCGGGCTACCTGGTGGGCGGCGCTCACTTACACGATCTTCTCGTGCCAGTCATCTTTGTCCTCGGGCACGTGCACGTGAGGCGCACGGTGTCGGTCGACGGCCATCTCAAATCCTACATGTACGACCAGGTTGCTTCTGTCCCCTGGCCTCGGGTACGCGCTGGTCACGGCTACAAAGATGATTGCCGCCGCTTGTCAGGCGTGCCCTGCAGTCTACATGCTCGACCTCCTGCTCACCTGGGGTTCGCCGTTGTGCCTCCCCGTCTTGCTTGGGGTGCACATGAGCGGCACGCAACCCGCACTTCGGCCACCTGTGGGTCTTCTCCCGCGCCATTTTGGCTGCGTTCCCTGTGCTGGCACAGAGGTGTTCTTGTTCGGCAAGGTGGTCCACCTCTTCCCGTCCCTGGCTCCACGTCTTTTCGTCGTCCTCTCTCCGCGCTTTCGGGGCGCTTCAAGCTCTTCCTGTTCGACAAGTCTTCGGCCGGGCCCTCGTGTTCTTCGCCTTCGGCAAGCTCTTCGGTAGCTGCTCGCAGGCTGGGTGGTACTGCTGTACCTCCTTCCGCCTGCTGCCGCTTCGCTACAGGCGCGGCCCGCCCTGGCACGCTCGGCGTTCGACTCGTTTCGCGCGCCTGCGGGCCAAAAAGTGTCCCCGCCAGCCTATCCAGAAACAGTTGCCAGGGGAGTTGCTCGAAGTAGGGCAGTGTAGAAGCATGCTATGGAACTGTTCCCTTGGAGTGGTGTAGAGAGCCGCAGACGCGTCGGGCTCATCGGTGGGGCAAGCTCCGTCCCATCAGGATGCGCAGCGAGACGGGAGGAGGTCCTTCTCGGGAGATCTGGACGACGAAGAAAACGGCGACAACGACGACGACGATGACGGCGGAGGACCGGGTGGCTCGGTACCCATACCCCTCGCGGCGACGGGCCCCCTGGCCCTCTTGCCATCTTCTCCAGGCTCCCACGACGCCGCGTGCCCATTCTCCCCCCCGCTGGGCCCCGCGGGGTCCCTTTTATGGCCCTGGGCCTTTTCCCCAGGGGACCCATGACGCCGCATGTTGCTGCTCCTCGAACTGCATTTCATGGTGCTGGTTTGTTTTGCGTAGCGCTGATTGTTTTAATTGCCCACGTGCGTGGCTTAATTTCAACGTACTGTTTCTTCGAATGTTTTCTGCGCATGCTTGCATTGCGTTGCAGTACTATGCAAAGGTCAGCTCTCCAAGAGCGCGCGAGGAGGGAAGGGGCATCCCGTAGGAAAGGAGGTGTAGCGATGCGGGAAAATCCCTTGGGATCCACTACGGCCCCGTCTTCCGAGGATTACTGCCAGTTTCCCAGCCATCGTGCGCAGCAAAAGTTCGGACCCTCTTTGGGGAAGCCTACTTTGTAGGGGTGAAATGCAGAGATCGTCGATAATACATGACGTCTCCAGAGGCCGGGAAATATAACGATGCACTGTTGGAGAGGCGTTCTTCCACTACGTGGCCTTCCTGTCCGGCGGGCGGGAGAATGTTGCGGACCTGCAGGGCGTTGAGGATCCTCGCGCGGTTGTCCGCCCCTCCGTGTGCTATTTTCGTTCGGGGGATTCTCCCCAACCAAAATGGTCTTTGGGG